>VUQG01045487.1:51414-67972 GCA_015106755.1 Etia nguti | reverse complement strand
CCGCCGGTGGGGGGGGGGGGGGGGGGGGGGGGGGGGGGGGGGGTCCTGTGTTGGAGAGGACAGCTGTTTGGAAGGGCTCCAAAACCGTCCTGGGACAAGGCGAGTGCAGTGTTGTAGCTATGATAAGAACTATTATTTATTCATTTACATCTTGTAAGTCTTTATTTCAACTATGTATTTTGGTTCTTTTCATACAATAAAAGTTTACCACCCTGTCCCTTTCTCCATGCCTCACCCAGTCTCCCTCTCCACACACGCATCAGCTGCTTTAGGCCTCTGCTGTGATAGGCCTTTTAATGCAAGGCACTCATCAGATTTTTCTAAATGACAACATGTAATTTAACTTTTCCCCCCAACTTTGCTCTTGCATGCTTTTATTGTGATAGTGCATCTCTGTTCCTCAGACTTATACACGTGTGTGGATTGTGTATGTATCCTAATATTTACTGCCCCCGACTCTGCATGTGTCTGTTGGTGTGCTTATATACTCTGGTGCCACGGTAATCCCTCTGTTAGTACAGCCCCAGTTGGCTGGACAGTTGTGTCTCCTTCTCACACAGACACAAACACACACATAAATACACACACAGCTGGAATGGAGAGGGCAGTTGGTAGAGGAGTGAGGAGCGCTAACAGGTGGTGTTGGCTGGGGTCCAGGAGCTTGAATTTTAACTGGGTTGAAGGATCCTTGCATACTCTTTGAGTGTCCTCATGGCACGAATGAGACTCTACACTGTCATTAAAGTTTGCTGATTAGAAGCCTCCAGTCTTTTGTGCCACAAGTGGAAAGGCTGAAGTCGTAAGGCAGCTCCACACATGTTGGCAATCTGAACAAATGTTTGGATTTTTGGTGAAAATTAAAAAAAATAAAAGAGTAGAATTCACCGTGGGCAGAAGGAACAAGAAGAGCTCTTCTTTTTAATAGCTTGAAGATGGCTCTTTCTTTTTCCCAGCCTCACTCTAGCCTTTGACGAGCACAGCAGGTGGCCTCGATGGCATGAATGGATTCGGAAGGAAGTTCATCTCCCAGCTCCCCGACAGTCCCCTCCTCTCGCTGTGATTGGCAGAGATGGCAGGCTGCCCTGAAGATAAGACCGAGCTGTGCCTCAGAGAGTGTGCCAGGGCAATTACTGTGTTATGCTTTAGTAATGGGTTTTCAGGCCCCTGTATTCGCTCAGTGCTTGTGGCTGGCGTTAAAAACCAAGGCGATTAACTTTAATATTATGCAATGGCTTTATCTTTATTAGAATGAGCAGTTTGACTGTAGAAATAATGTTTACTTATGCATATTGCACATGCTCAGTAGTAACCCAATGGGCTTTTTTTATAGTGCTGAAAAGATCAATGGAAAACAAATTAGCAAGGCTAGAGTGATTGATGAACTAATCTGAGGAATCTATAAAGCAAAAATACTGAACGTTTGCTGGTTTAAACTTTTCAAATGTGAGTTTTTTTTCTCTATTTGTCTCATTTACACCACTATGGCTCAATTTTTTTAAATTTTTGTTTTCAATATCCAAAAAATTCAAAAACAAGTCATGTTTAAGGATTTCCAGCTGATAGGGTTAATCCACTACCCGAATCACATAACCATTAGGAAACTGGTGTGCGTTTTCATCTATTCTTGGATATACAGTATAGACATGCTTCTCTCTGTAATTGTACCTACTCTAATAATCTGGCCCTCCAGGTATTTAAGTAATTTCAATACGAAAGTTTTCTTTTAATGCAATGTCCCAGCTAGGGCTTCAGTCTCCCTTTAAATTTGTCTCTATAAGTTGTGAAATAGTGGTCAGTACTGCGCTGTGCCAAGTTCCACTCTCTGGTCACTTCCATGTTATTGTTGTCAGATGACATTTGCAGTTAATAAACATTAATGCCTTTTTTTATTTAAAAGGAATAACGGGTGTCCTTCCTGAGTTATGACCAGTTTGTTTAACCAGGATCTCCATTAGCAGCATTAGATCAGCCGTAGCTGTTTTTAGCTTAGCTATTTATCCTGGGGTCCTTACACACAGAATCCAACAATCACAACATACAAACAAAACAAGCAGGTTCTTTGTATAAAAAGAACATTTTAATTTTAACAGCTACCTTATATCTTTTGCTTTGGTTCCAAGATCAGTTCTTTAAGTTTGCGTTCATATTCACACAGCATACATACATCCTGTCTCCATCAGCTTTCTTCATTATCCATTTGATAATACTGCTTTAACAGATATTTAAACTGATTTAACTTGTGATAACATTGCCGTGCACATCATGCAGATTCATTTTGAGCTATTTGTAACTTATTTATTCCTTTTGTTGAAGCACTGGTACAGATCATACTGTGTCTCAGCTAATGCATTTAGAACCTGTTTTATAAACTCTGGTGGTTTTACTTACATTACTATCAGACCATGTTAATCTACAATCCACCATTATATCAAATAGTTTTGTCTCCTGCATTTATTTGATAGGAACATTCTTAAAACTCAGTTGGTAACATTTAACACCAGTTTATTATCTGTCACACAATCTTCTACAGCCTTCAACTCCTCATTTCGTGTTTCCTTTAACTTATCAGTTGAGGCTATATATACACGTACTCTTGAGTCATCAGCATACATAGCAATCTGATCCTATTTTAATACAACTTGAAGATCATAAATAAAAACACAAAATAATAATGGTTGCAAACAGCTACCTTGGTTATTGCCCTGTTACATGTCTTGTCTTTGACAGACTACCATTAAAATAAATAGTCTGCCTACAATTTCACAGACAGAAGTTATGTTATAGCTGAAATGAGTTTGCTGACCTGGAAGCAGTACATGTGTTACCATTGCAAGATAATATGAAGTATTATTCAGACATTTACAGCTACCATCTGAGCCTTTCAGCGACAAAAAAAGAACTTTTAGTCTGACATGGACAGTTGTCCAGTGGGATTACATTGCAGTCATTTCATAGTTGCCCATTATAGCAATCTCAGTCAGTACCGATGCAAACAGTTTTGATCCAGATTGGAACCAGTTAGAAGAAACCTGGTTTATCCAATGCTGATAAGCCTGTAAGCTACCAGAATACTTTGCATTAATAAAGTTGTCAGAAAGAGACTAAATCATAAAAACCTTTGCTGACAGCTTTCCGTAACTGAGTGTTTTTAATATTCTGGCTTAATATACAAAGTCTTACACTCTGAAAAAATACATCCTCTGTTGAGCTCCGGTCTCTGGTATACACCCTACAAGCCCAGTCTGCGTCACAGAAATGTCCCAAGTGACTGCAAAGTTTGCAAAAGGCAGTTGTGTAAGGGTCAAAGTCTTCTCCAAAGTTGCGTCATTCGCGATCTGTGACTTCAGTAGCCAGAGTAAGGAGCTTCATCTCACAGCCGTACTTAACCATTCTTCTGAGAGCAGACACACTGGAATTTGTTTTTTTTTTTTTCTTCTCAAAATAACCTCAAATAATTAAAACCAGTTTGCCCATTAGGACTGGGTTTGTTTTCTTTTCATTTGACTGATCTGAGATTTAACATGAGATTTTCTTTTCTCTGTTTTTGCTTAGTTAGTCTACTTACAATTTCTGCTTGATATCTACACCAGTTTCCCCTCATTTCCTACTGGGAGGCATGCTGGTTCTTCTTTCAGCTCTTTGAAATTGCTATACTGACTGTATAACTGGTTATCTCTTGTGTGGTAGCTCACTGACTCATGCCATTATAACAAGTATAAGGCTAACAGTTTGTAATGCTGGAATTTTTCTTCATTTGACTGTTGATGCATGCCAGCCACAGCAAATAGCGTCCCGCCTGTAGTGCAGCTTCATTGTTGTATTTTCCCCTCTGGGAAGCAGCAGCCTGTGTCTCCTTAATCTGCATCAGCATCACTGGTAGTCTGGCACATAGCCTTACATGTCACATGTCCCTGGATAGAGTCTAGTGCCAGCATTTGTTTGAACACATACCAGTCGCTGGGAGTAAAGTTATTCATAAATATGCGTGAGGGTATCTGGATAAGGATATTTCCTTTTCTTCTGCTATTCCACACAGTGGTGATTGTTTGAA
Source organism: Etia nguti (assembly GCA_015106755.1). Taxonomy (NCBI): domain Eukaryota; kingdom Metazoa; phylum Chordata; class Actinopteri; order Cichliformes; family Cichlidae; genus Etia; species Etia nguti. Next base: position 63,921 of record VUQG01045487.1, on the reverse strand, counting down.
GTTGCGAACTATGTCTCTTGGAATGCAACTAATCAGTATTGTCATTCTTTATTATTGCACCATTTGTTTTCTAAATTAACATATTTTTCATTTCTGTAAATGGCCAGTCTGATCTGAAGGAAGGTCAATAAAATTTAATGAACGTGAAGGTTTATGTAAATATAAAAAATACCATTCAATTTGATGTTGTTGACCTAAATGCATCAAAGCTTCAAGCACTGCCATGGTAATCAATATCCAAATCAGTGCTTCAGTTTTGTTTCTTTTTTTTGTTTGTTTTTTAATACATGTACTTTACTAAAGAAATCAAAGAGACCACAAAATAACACACAAAAAATCCTCGAACATGATTTATAATGCATCAACATTATTAAGGTCAGTTTATTGATCATATTTTAAGCAAGCTGTGATGTCACCACAGCTCAGTCACCACGTATACAGCCGCTGAGGGTGTGCCACACTCAATGCAGTGTTCTTCTGAATGATGGGTGTCGCCACTCAGACTTCTATACAGCGTAAGTGCTGGTCTAGGAGTAGACAATGTCAAAAAGGAGAAGCAAAGAAAATCAGTTTGTTTTTTTTTCTTCTTCAAAGTATTCTCCAGAAAGTCTGATGTTCCCTGGAAATCTGAGGTTCTGTGCTATCGCTGAGGTGGTGGTTAAAAACAACACGACCGGCTGGAACAACAAAGCCTGGCACGCACCAGAGGATGTGGGGCCACCCTTTGTGGCGCTGTTTGCGGGGGCATCATCAGTGGGTAGTTTATTTCCAACAACATTTAATGATAGGCGAGACCAACACAGCTATCATCTGCTACCAAGTGACACTTGTCAAAATAACTGTCTGGATACAGTCTATAAAAGAAGCTACTTTTAACTGCTCACTTATTCATAAAGGGTCACCACAGCAGGTAGCTCTGTATGTGTGATTTAGCGGATTTTTTTTTCTTTACGCTTGATGCCCTTCCTGGTCCAAGTGGAATAACTTCCAGTTCTTACCTAAAAGGAATTTGCAGGTTATAAATCTACAGGAAGTTTGGCAAGTAACCACACCAGCTTTTGCTAATGCAAAATAGGACTGCAACTAATGATTATTTTGGTAGTCGGCTAATGTGCCAATTTTTCTTCGATTAGTCGATTAGTCAGTAATTATTTCAATAACTCTTATCTCCGCTTCCTGTGGGCAAACCTCCTGCTCCAGGCTCCAGTACCTCACCTCCTCAAGTCTGCCCACCTGTGAATGTCACCCTGTTGTCTCGTCCCACAGCAAATTAAAATAATGACTCAGGAAACATATGAATTTGAAAATAATCAAATGTAATTTTAAAATTTCTCAATAGGACATGGCAAATTCTAATTGTACCATGATTGCATTCTCATTAAAGACTAATGAGTACAAAATAAAAATATAGTTTATATTACAGGTTTTGCAGTATTACTGCTGTTTGCAAGCACTGCTTCCATCTTGGATGGTGAAATCTGTGTTGCTAGGGTTTCTTTGAATTTTCAAGTTGGAAATTGTTGGGGATTGTTCCAGTTGAAAATTCTGACTCGTAATGCCATACATTATAGGCTCGTTACATCATATGATCTTGTTTTTTTTTTTTTTTTTTTTTTTCTTTTTCTTTTTTTTTTTTTTTTTTTTTTTTTTTTTCTATTAAAACTTTTAAAGCTTTTTTTTTTTTTTTTTAAGTACCCCAAGATCTCTAATTCAAACAAATTACCTTATTCAGGATTCACACATTTTGAATCCTGATTACACTTTGTTCTTTTTCCGGCCTTTTCGTTACACTAAAATACAGAGTCAGCATTACTGTGTATGTGAGATTCCTGACTTGGCTTCTGAAACTGTCTGTTTCCTGCAGTGGGAAGTGCAGAATCCCGGCTTGGTGTGATAGGATCCTGTGGAGGGGCAGCAGTGTCAGGCAGCTAGCATACCGGAGTCACATGAGGATGCAAACTAGCGATCACAAGCCCGTCAGCTCCCTCTTTAGTATAGGGGTGAGGATCTCTGCAGTCACATAAAGCTGGCAGTCTTGCGTTTCATGTTTTTTACACAAAACAAATGCTGTTGCATGAATAAAAATGACATTAATATTTGCATTCATGGGGTTTGAAACATGCGTTTGTGTAACAGGTGAAGGTGGTAGATGAGCAGCGTCACAAGAAGGTGTTTGAGGAGATTGTTCGTGCAATGGACAGGATGGAAAATGACTGCCTTCCATCTGTTTCTCTAAGCAGGAGAGAGGTAAGAGTGCTGTTACACTATGGGTCTGTCTTAAGTTTATTCTTAATGTAATATATTCTCTTTCTTTGCTCTGCAGTTTACATTTGAGAATGTCAAGTTCAGGCAGCTTCAAAAGGAGCGCTTCCTAATAAAAAATGACGGGCAGGTACCCTGTCACTTCGCGTTCATCCCCAAACTTAATGACTCGCAGTATTGCAAGCCTTGGCTGCGTGCTGAGCCCAGTGATGGAATGCTGGATCCAAGTGAGTCCGATTGATCCCAATAACACTCTTCCTTTGTTAAACTCCTTAATCTTGTTGGTTCAAATTTTAGACCTGCACTAATCCTCCCTTATTGTCCTGAACAGATGAGACCCTGGAGATCTATCTGGAGGTGTATGTCAGTAAAGACTCTGTCACACTGCTCAACTCTGGAGAAGACAAAATAGAGGACATCCTGGTGCTTCATCTGGACCGTGGCAAAGACTACTTCATTACAATCTCAGGCAATTACCTGCCCAGCTGCTTTGGCACCTCGCTGGAGACTCTGTGCCGCATGAAGAAGCCAATCAGAGAAATCCCCATTACCAAACTCATTGACCTGGTAAGAGGAAGCTAGCCTGGCGATCTTGAAGAGATGGATGCTGTTAGTACAGTGTAAACAGATAGAATTAGTGAGCAGAGACATATTTTCCTGAGATTTGTTCAAACTGATTGCACAGAGCAGCTTAGAGTAGTTTTTTAACAACCTGAAACCTGGGCTAGGAGGCATCAGGGGTTCTTCTTTCTTGTAGGGTAAACTCAGTCACAGAGAGAACCTATATTTGGAGAGTGTAAAATATCTCAAACTCTATATTTCTGGTCATGAGGGTCCAAGGGAACAAGGAAGTGGCAAAAACATAGGAAGGGAGCTCCTAAAGGAAAGAAAAGACTGACTCAGCTTAGACCCACTTTAGTCTCTTTCATATAAATAGACTTCTCTAACTTTACATGATTTCCCCTGTCTGCTTCCATTATGCTATTTTGATCTAATCTGATCTGGGTTTGGTATGGAGAACTACTATCACTGAGTACTTCTTTATCTCTACTTTAAGCCTTTTCATTTTCCCGCCGCACTACTGATTTGATCAAATGATTTGTGCAAACAAAGCAAATCCAGAATCTGTCACTTTTCTGACACTTTTTCTGTTTATCCCTGGTGCTTCTCTCTACTTTCTTTCCTCCTTTGTTTCCCTTCATCGCCTCTTCTTGCCTTGATTATTCCTTTCCAACTCTTCACTGTGGCTGTGGGGTGACTTCTTGCTCAGGGAGAGGACAGCTACATGGAGAAGGTAAAATATTAACACGGATACTGATCACTTATCAGGCACAACAAGATCACTTTAAGCTGAGATACAAGAACACCTCTTTTATCAGCTTTATGGCACATTATTAATCTCCCTCTTTGTTCATGTTATATATAGAAACTGCTTCCAATACTATAAAGGTCAGTCACATTATTAATGTATATTATGTATGAGGATTAACTTTTTCCAGCTTTATAACACAGTAGATTTCACAGAGCTGAAACATTTGTTGCCAGTGGACATAAAATTAATCAGAGTGACTTTGACCATGAAAAGAAGTGATTTTTAATGAAAAATAACATGATCTGTGTCCAGCTCCTGAATTGTGTTGGCATTTCAGACTTTGCATGTAAATCACTGAGAGCCAAAATCCCAGGTTTGAGACAGCTATAAAACTCAGATTCAGACAGTTTTTTCTGCTGGTGGATCTTTATGATGTCAAAGAGAGAGAATTTATTTTCAATGTTTTACTAAGACAGCAGCCATGTACAGCTCAAATCTGTTTGCACTGGGTAGCCAATCAGAAGAAAGCTGACTGAAAACAAATGGATCTTAAACGGCTTGTTTGAAGCGATCTATGAGCTATACACAGTATAAAAGACACATGTAGCCACCAGGATGCCATCCATTGGTTAGTGAAGTTTGATTATGAAGCCACAGTGTTTTCATCATTGAAATCTCTTGTGTTTTGAAACTGGAAACTTGAACTGGGAAACCGTAGACACGGAGTGCCGTTTAGTAACAACCTGTGGTTGACAAGTCATTAGCCAATAAACATAATCAGGATAATCCTCCATTCTGACTCTACATGTTTTTATGACATGGAGCTAGTGAGTCAGCCCATAAAGTCATCAGAAAAGTGTGTGCTGGTGTCACAGAGCGAGGAAGCTAGAGCTATACAATCAGAAGTCTATTTGCAACCTCATGAGTCGCCCCCTGGTGTTCATTAGAAAGAATGCAGGTTTGAAGTACTTCGCTTTTGGTTCTGACAGGGGTGACAATGTTATGTCCATCTTTTATACTAACTAAATTGAGCCGAGGGACAGCATCACTGCTCAGTATACTATAAATAAGGATTATTTTGAACTGTGGTAAACATACTCGGTAGATGTCTGCCGATCAGTCAAGTATAAGTATCCTTTGTTTTTGTTCAGCTACCATTTTTAATCAGTATGCACCCTTAGAAGCTAATCAGAAAGTGAATCAGGGTGTGCTCATCTCACATCTCCCAGAGCTGACACAAGCAGCATTTGGTAATCCACAGGCAATCAGAGACCGGACAAAGCTTTAGTTGGGTTATACTCTGAGTGTGGTTGTGTGTGGGGGTTAGTCGCCTATTAAATCTTCCATGGGCCATTGAGAGCAGAGAGGAAACATCAGCCTGGTGAAAGTCAGACACACTAAATCTCATTTCACAGCAGGCTTGCCTTGCTGCACAGCTCCTTTATGCACATGACTGAAGCTAATGAGAGGGAGTGTTGAAGCTGAGACATTCATATGAAGTCTAACTGCAGGCCTCCTCTTCCTTTTTATGACTTGATGAGTGAAAATGGGGAAACAGAGAACCACTTAGAATATAAGCATGCTCCATTTTCTTGACACTGGCGCAATGTAATGCATTTTATGTAAAAGCTTTTTGGCCTTGATCGCTGTAAGATTAATTACAATGTAAATATACTTCTTACACCATATTACATTAGTTCTGTATGTTAGCATCATCCCAGCTGCTCTCCAGTTTCCCCTGCCCTCATGTGCAGGCTCAGTAGCTGTGGTTATTTTTAGGTGTCTCTCGTGAGTCTCAGGGATCCATTTTCAGTGACAAAAAGGATGTGATATCCAGCTCTGAGTAAAATGGCTCTCATACAAGTCTCCAGAGATGATACTGACCTCACTGCTGCGTTTACTCCAGCACTAATTGATCTGATGTTTCATGTGAAGCCATTATTATGTGTTTCACCTGATCAAAGCGGTATAAATCACACAGTATGAAAATAGTACTCTGCTACTTTTTGTCAGAATAAGACATTTTGATTTTTGCTAAAACAGGAGAAATCAAAGATGAACTTCCTGATGGTGGATGGAGCCGGTACTGAGGACAAACCTCTGAAGATCCCCAAGGAGGTGTGGATTCTGGTCAACCACCTCTACACAAAGTCCTGTGATCAGGTGAGAGAGCTTCAGTTCTTTTATGGATATGCCAACATTTCCACCTCTAGGAAAGAGTCTGGATTTGCATAAATTCTCGCAATGGTTACTGTCTGATACATTTCTTTATTGCCAACTGAATTAACTAATATTATTAAAGGGGATCTACTGTGTTTATTTATAGGTGGATGATATTGTTATTATTATTATTGTTGTTATGATTATTATTACTATTATTATTGTTGCACTCTGCTAGAGTAGCTTAGCATGATAGAGTGGCCATTTTTGGAGAATGTCTGGGCGCTTGAAAAGGCCACTGACGCACTGAAAAACGTTTTAGAGAGGGAACATCAACAAGTACAAATGATGAGCAAATACGTAATGGTACTGTTATCTTAGAATAACCTGAAATTACTGATAATGTGTCATACTTTTATGCAGTGTTTTGTAAAGCAGTTTCCTGTGAAACCATTATCTTAAAATATTATCCGTTTGAGGAAAAGCTTGCTCCTGCTTAGTTTTGTGCATTTTCAGATGACTCTAGTTTCTGAGTCCTTTATTTTTGCCTGTAGAATAATTAACGAGTGCAATAGATGGAATATTGAGTAATGGCAAACATATATAGGCTGTCTGTTTTTCTCTGAAGGGAAAAGACTGATTAAAACTGATTACAAAAATAAATGACTTGTCTGAAGACAAGGAAACTTATGGTCAAGGTTGAATATTTTTTTTTTCTAACTTTTCATGAGTTTTTGTGGATAAAAAGATTTAAGACAAATTTGTTTGTGGGGAGGAAAAAAAACGTGTCTCTTTTTGCGATGTAATTGAAGTTGTGTTGATATTAGTCAAATGTGTCGTTACTGCAGTGGTATTTTTAGTTGATTAACAAGTCCACATAAAAGTCAATAAATAGGACCTTTAGTTATAGTAGTTAGACACAAAGGGCATATGAATTTCAATGTAAAGAGGTTGAAGCTCAAGTAATACTAACAGTTACGAACATTATTGTTTGACCAACGTGTTTTGGCTTCTTCAAACTTTATGCTCAGCTCCATGCACCTTCGAAGTGGGTGAAGTGCCAGAAACCTCCACTCTGTTTTTACATCTGGCTTTAATATTGCTCATTTGTCCCTGGATGTCTTTCAGGAGGACTTATTTCAGACACCAGGCCTACAGGAGGAGCTGCAGAGCATCATCGACTGTCTGGACACCAGCATCCCCGACTCCATCCGTATCCTCTTCTATGAAGCCAGTTCTAAAAGCAGAGCAGATTACATAACAGACAGTTTTTTGTGATCTTTTGATGGCAATAAGCATTAAAATCCATGTTAGCTGGTTTACAGCTGATAGTAAGACATTCAGGCAGGAGCAGAGTTCAGAGATGACATTGCGAAAATAAGAAAATTCTTGTTGTTCCCTAACTGTTGGTGTAGCTGGTTGTAACCACTCTGTGGCTGAGGCACTGCTGATCTTCTTGGAGGCTTTGCCAGAGCCAGTGGTGTGCTATGAACTCTACCAACGGTGCCTAGACTGCTCTAACGACACCCGCCTCTGCAAACAGGTACAGTCTGATTTATAAAGAGTGAGGCATCATGTTCCTGTACAGATGAGTACAGTCATTTTTATGATGGGGTTAATCTCTGTGTTGACCTTGATTTTTGACAGTTGATCTCCCAGTTGCCCCGGGCTCACCGCAATGTGTTTCGCTACTTGATGGCCTTTCTGAAAGAACTTCTCAAACACTCACAGAACAACAATCTAACAGCCAGTCTCCTCGGTAAGGTTATCTCCATATATCATAATACAGAGTTTATTTAAGCGGATTTTTCCATCCCAACCATTTAGTTTTGCATTAGCAGTGGGACAATATTAATCTAGGTTAACAGAAACTTTTCAAATTAAGAGCACAAATCAGTGAATATTAAAATTGTTAAATATATAAAATACTACGTTGTCAACCACAATACAGTTATGCTGTAACCAAATCAGAGATGGAGCTTCCGGGACTTCATATAATAAAATGCCAGTATTGGTTTGAGTTTATACAATGGTTAATGTGGATTAAACATTTGTGACCTACAATTCATAATGTGAGTAACTAATAAATTAGCATTTTGTATGTTAAATGTTCTCCTGTTATATGCAGTCAATCTCAATCATTGACATTTTTTTTCCTGCTCTTATACCTTAGCTACCCTCTTTGCCAGCCTCCTCATTCGACCAGCTCCCAATTTTGTGGGCAGGCAGACGTCACACGAGCGCCAGAAAGCCATCGATTTTGTTCTGGGTTTCCTAATGGCCGGAGATGAGGAGTAACATCCAGGGTTACTTATGGTGTTAGTTTGGTCTGGAGCTGATTCCCAGCCTGGCTCTTTGGTTGTAAAGGACCTGGTATTTTGACATCTACTGGAGACCAGTGCAGTGCTTCTGCACCCTACCTTTTACAAACTGTCATGTTAATATATATAAGGTACTAAAGACTCTTATTAGAACTGTCATATCTTCAGTCCATGCACAGTAAGACAAGTTGCAGGATTTGGGAGCATTTGGGAGAGGTTTGAATTGATGCACTTTGTGATGAACTAAAGGACCCGTGCCTCCTGACTAGAGTTGACACTTCTTCATGTTAGGTGCTCTTGCCAAAATAACCCCTAAGCCGTGAGTGTTATAAATGTGAAAACACTATATATATGTATCCATAGATGCTAAATAGAAGACTCTCTTACACTAAAGAAATGAAGAGACTTCCTTAGGTTTCAATAAATGGACTGAAGATGTTTAAATATGTTGTTAAAATGGATGAAATGGGATGATCATGGAAATCCGTCACTAAGAATGTTCATGCTTAAGATAAATCATGACAATCATTTGTTTTGCAGTTTAGCTGAGGGGACAATATTAAGATACCTTTGAGCATATCCATGGTATTTTAACTGTTTATTTATGTTTTTGTTTTCCTCCAAGTTTGCACCATGTGAACACTTTGGTTTCTACTGCAGCTTACTTTCAGTTTTAAAAATGTTTAATTGGGCGTCTTCTTACTTGTTTTTATCACCCTGTTTGCTGTGTTTTGTGTAACTTCAGCCGTCAGCCTTACCTCCAGTTTCCTCATTTCCTCTTGACTTGTGCAACAAGTCTGTTAACACACTAACTTCCTGGTCAACCGGAATCAGGTGGAGACCTCACTCTTTTCTGGTGGTGTAAATAGTGACTGTTTACCTGTTTCCTGGTTGTTTGACTGTCTGCTGGTATGAATCTGTGATGGTGTTGAGTTTGTCCTGAAGGTGGTACTGTTGGTGTGTGTCTACATGTGTTTACATGTCTTCTCCCTCACTTTTGCAACATCTTAAAGCTCTTTATTCATTGTTTTTAGGCAGTTCTGTCCCCTTAGGGTAAATCCAAAAGACTAATGTTCTCATTTCAACTCATGCAGCATTTTCTGGGTGTGAAATTAGCAGATTTTAATGGCTCATTACTCTGCAGGAAACCGCCTGTCTTTGTGCCACAGAGGATCATTTTGTTCTGTAGCCGATTCTCTGTAATAAGGAACTTCTAAGGCCCATTTCCTCTGAAACTGTTTAACCCATAAGCTTTTCACATTAATGATGTAATAATTTACCCATGATGCCAGGAAAAACCAGAGTTTTTTCACACATGCCCCAGGACCTTTGCAGACGATATCTACACATGATGCAATGTGAAAATGCTGACAATCGTGACACTTGTATAAATAACTGTTGGTCTGAAGTAGCTTCTTCTGCCTTATTAACATCCTTACTCCAAATTCCTCTGTTGGCCTTTATCAAACTGAGATTTGCCAAAAGGTGGCATGAGCCTATGAAACAGTTATTCTGGGGATTTTTTTTTTTTTTAAATTTTTTTTTTTTAAGATTTGGGAGAACTGTTTTACAACAACCTTTCATTTTTGTCTGTAGAAATACAACCCTCATGATGTCAAACAGAAGAATCAGTGTAATCACTACCCTCTGATTTTTATGTGTTGTCTTATTCCACTGTATCAACTGATGTTAACAGTGTGTGGATTCATTGTGGTTCCTCTTTTCAGTTTTGTCACAAAACTGAGGTACGTTCAAAGGTACACAAGGATACATTTGTTTTCTTCTCAGATTTGTTTTTTATTTTTAATTTATTTAAATGAAATAAAACTGTATAAAGCTGTTTTGTGCCACGCCTCAATCTCGTCCTCTTGGAAATCTTATGTAGACAAACAGTGACTGCACAGCAGGTTTTTGGGCCTTACTCTTCGGGTGCATGTGAAATCGTCACTGGGTGATGTTCACGCCAGAGTTAGTCTGCTTCACCTCAGTGCTACATTCTGTTTCCCTCCAAGTATAAAATCCTCCTTCGATCTGCTGCCTCCATTTGCCTGTTGTGTCTTATCTCAGTCTGAAGCCATCCAAAGCTGTGGCCATGCTCAGAGTGTCTTCTTACCGCAAGCTGTTTGAGGACGACAGCTGGAGACGAAACGGAGGATTGAGCGTGCAGTGTTCGGGGCAATACCGGGCCTCTGTCAGGTCAGTGTGGGTTTTGCCTTACCACTTTTAAGATATTAAGGTGTAGAAACATGTCCACCAGTTTGTCTGAGAGGGGTATGGCATTTTCACCCGAAAAATGTTATAGACAAAATACATGAATGAGAGTTCATTTAAAAGGGTAACATCTAAAATATTTGCCTTATGATTAAAACATAGTCTACCCCTTTACATGTCAAAGGTTTCCCAGTGGATGCTGAAGAACCTTAGTGTTTATAATAACATGTTTATTCATCCCAAAGTTGGGAAATTATTTGTTATAGTTCTTAAGAATGAAGTTAAATATAAAAACAATGTATGACAGACTACTTACTGGCCAAGGAATGATATTTGGTAACTTAAATGGACATTGAAATTGGCCTCCCCATGACTGACTGTGAGGTTGTAGAACCACAAGGATTTCTCCCAGCCAATCAGCAAAGATTAGGTTATCTGACAGATTGGTCAGATTTAATAATGTCACCGTCAGTCGAGTGCTTTTCCAGAATTCAGGAAAAAATTACTTTTTTTTTCTGTATCCATAATAGAGAGAGACCCCAACAATCAAACAACCCCCTTTGAGCAAGCGCTTGGCGACAGTGGGAAGGAAAAACTCCCTTTTAACAGGAAGAAAAAACCTCCGGCATGACTAGACTCAGAGAGGGGCATTCATTAGCTGCAAGTAGTTGGGGGTGAGGGGAGGAAGGCGGAACAAAAGACACACTGTGGAAAAGAACCAGAGATGAATAATAACTAATGATTAAATGCAGAGTGTTGTGTAAATGCATAGTGAGTGGAAAAAAAGATAAGTGAAGAGGAAATACTCTGTGCATTATGGGAAACCCTCAGAAGCCTAAGCCTAGTGCATCGTAACTAAGGGAGGAGTCAGGGTCACCTGATGCAGTCCTAATTCATATGCATTTTCACCTAAAACTAGTGTGTAGCAATTTGTTAATTCATTGATCTCAATTTGCAGCTTAAAAATGAGAAATTAAAAAAAAAAGAAAGTCCTGTAATATGCTCTAATACCACTCTAAAATAAAATGAGTGAGAATTTGAATACTAAGTATAGTAAAAACAACAGACATAAGATGACATTTTGACGAGAGAAAAATGTGTATGGGCTAAAATCAGACATCTGGGTGTGACTTGAACCTGTCTCTGGTTAATATTCATTAGTAAGCTGTAATCTCATCAACAATTATAACTTAAGAAGTTTGTGGTTTGAGATATATTTGAAAAATCTAAAAACATTGATCTATCAAAATATGCTTAACAACCTAAAAATGCATGTCTACATACAGCAATCGATGCATAATAGGTAGTTAAAGTAATTAGCACTGAGGTACCAACGACTGGTAGTGACAAATGTCTTTTTCGCACAGACGCCATCACAGGGTGCAATCTTTATTTGCTGTGACGTCAAACGCAGTCGAGCGTTTCAAGTACAAGAGCAGAGACTACATACCTCTGCCAAGACTGAAAATTCCCTTCGCACCATGCATGAGCGGAGTCCCTTTATCCAGATTGAGAGATTGGTTCCTTATCATCATTTTTTTTTTTTTTTTAAAAGAGTTGAGTTTTACCTTGTGTTGGTGAAGAACGGTGAAGAATCCTTCCACGAATTCCTGCATCCAGATCCAGACTGATTCCAAAACATGAGCACCTCGAAGCCAGAGCTCTCTTAAATGTATCATGCAAATCCAGAATTATGAGTAAACCTGCTAATAAATGGACAAACTGAACCAATAACTCCATGATGTCGTGTTTATGCAGTCATTTCTAACAGCCTCTCTGTATGTGTTTAATTTATTTCTCTAAAACTTTTAAAAATATTGAGTCGAGTCTTTGGTGCTTTGTGCCTTTTCTCAGGGCTGCTGCTGTTGACGAGTGCGACTGTGATAAGTTAGACTTTGCAGCTGCCAGGGCTCAGAACAAAGAAGGTCTGGACCAGTTTGTCCAGGACCGCACCGTCATTGCTGCCCTCAATGACCGCCTGGTCAGGCTGATTGAGCTGGTGAGGACAAACACTGTAACTGCTGCCTTGACAAATGAGCACTTTATTTTCCCCTCTGCTGGTTTTTTTCTGTGTATACCTCACTCTATTTAAACCTGCGCCCTTTAGGCCCGTTGTTTTGAGGACGAAAATGAGTCTCTTGAATGTCAGATCATTGAGTTAGAGGAGAAGCTGAACAATCGGCAGGCCTCTTCCAGCATCACCTCCACTGTGGCGGTGCCCGACCACAGCCTGGATGCAGT
>VUQG01045487.1:40083-51394 GCA_015106755.1 Etia nguti | reverse complement strand
GCCTGGATGCAGTGGTGGAAAGACTGCGCAAGCAGAGGGTAGGTGCTGCTGGGTGTGTCTGCTGGATGTATCTCCGTGTGATGGCATGCCTAAATGAGGTTTCCTCATATCAGTCCACAAGCACGTCTCATGTCATGACATCAGCCGGATCACAGTTTGCACAATTGTGGGCAGGTCTGATTTACAACCTTGTCAAGATCCATCAGTATCTGGCTGTTTCTCACCACAGGATGAGATTCTGAATGACACACAGGAGCTGCAGAAAGAGCTCAAGCTCCTGAAGAAAGAATACGAGAAGGCGTCGCAGCAGAGGGTCTTCGTCCGGCAGGAACAACAAGATGTGGCTGAGGTAATTGTATTTGGTATTTGGAAAATATTCTGTTGGTATGCATGGAAATCCCATTGCTGCTTCAGAAACACGGTCAGGAGGGAATTCTGCTCTACAAATAAAGACTAATTTGTGCTTCTTCTTTTTTTCTTTTTTTTAAGGACTATAAATTTATTTGAAGATTTGGTTATAATAGTAGGTTCAGTTCCAAAAACTTAAGAGAGCACAAGCATAGTAAAATTCAGGGTCACAATAGAGTCAAGGACATTATTATTTGAGTGGTTATATTAATGGATGGTTGATGATCGAAGGGAGCCAGCTGTGGATCGAGCATCAGACCAAGAGGCCTCCTAGATGAGGAGGAGACCCTGAGGAAGACCCAGGACACACCGGAGAGATCATGTTTCGTAGCTTGATGCATCGTTGTCCCCCAAGAAGAGCTGGCCTCTGCTTTGACTGCTGCCCCCGTGTCACCGACCACACAAGAGGCAAAAAAAAGGATGGATGGTGATCATAGGCCCAAACACAAATGTCAGGATTCCTCACAGGGTCGTGTTTTCTAGTCTCTCAAGGGTACAATTTCACTTGAAGTAAAATTACTCAGAGCTCAACTCTGAACTGAATAACAACATTTATTACTGTTGATCAAAACTCATAAAACAGAGGCCAGTGGATACTAAAATTACACACAGTTTGTTTTTTCTACTAAAATAAAAAATATTAGCATTATCACATAACCTCTAGCTATTCATAATCAGAATTATATCATAGAACTTGGTTACGCAACAATCCATAAACTGAATTTATCAGTTAAAGCACACAAAATGCTAACGAGTTCAAAAATTGTGCTTTATTTGATAGCTTTAGTACTTGAAATGGTTTCTAAATGAAAGGTCATTAGTTTTGCACAGATAATAAACACAATATACAAACTAAAAATAACTTGACACGAAGTTAGAGCTTCTGAGTTGACCTGAGATGCCCACATTTTTACCACCAGAATTACTGGGTAAATTTTCCATAATGTCACAGCATCACCTTCTTAAGACCATGCATAAAAGGTAAAGTCCCAGGTGTTTTCTGCTGTGCTGGTGATGCACAGTTTTTAATTTTGCAAATGTGAAATCTCAAGCAGCAAATTCTATAATGTGTAAAATTGCCCTTTAAATAAGTTTGGTGGCTGTGGCCACTTAAATAATGTTAGTATTAAATCAGTTACTTAAAACTTGTATGTATGAACCTCAGCGTTTTCTCTATGATCTGACCCGTGTTGCGATTATATACTTTGAGCACTAGGGGGCAGGGCTGTCAAGCATCTCCACCTCCCCCTCCATCCAGCTGACACCTGGCACAGCTGCTCCTCTGTAGTGCTGCCCAGTGGGTTTTGATCACCAGCAGTCACACAGTCTGGGCTGGTGGCCCACTGCAACCTGAGCCACCAAACTTTTCTTCCCTCACACATGCCAGAGCCCATCGTTTCCTTTCCAGAACCAGGCCAGATGCGAGGGAGGCTTTCATTTGTGCCTCACAGATGTAACGCAGGCTGTGATATGGTGCCATAATGTTCCCGCTGGCTCAGTTCTGCAGTTCTGAATTGGAAGCAGCTGCAGGGTGACAAGACTTGGTGGGAAATCGGCAGGGAGGTAGAGGAAGAGCAGAGATGCGGAGGAGAGGAGTGAATACTACACAGATCGGCCCACAACAAGCTGCATTTCTGTCAGCATAACGTAAAAAAGCCACATTTGGTTTGTTTTAAAGCATACCGCTGGCTTTGTGTGGTTTCTATCCTACTCCATCACCAAGGATTGCACATTTCACCTCCTCATTTTGATTTTCTGTGGCTACAGAAAAACAGAGTGAGTCTGAGTGGATGAATTAATTTAGGATATATGGAGTTCAGGTTCCTTTAAAGGTAAAAACAAGGTCAGAATTACATTAGAAGACTTTCTTTGGGTCAAAATTTCAGCTGGTTTTAACCTCACTGCAATAAATATAAACAAATAAATGGAGAGCACTAATCAATATTTTTATATTAAACATGTCAGCAATAATACATGTGACGGAGTTAAAGCTCCGACTCTTCTGAAGTTCAAACGGGAAATCAGAATTGGAAATAAAAACAAATTTAAGTGACTTTGAATTTTGCCTGGTTGTTGGTGTAAGATGGCCTCGTCTGATCTATTAGGAACCATACTTAGGGTTTACAGAGAGTAGTACAAAAAAAATATCCAATGAGCAGCATTTCTCTGGGAGAAAATGCCTTGTTGATATCAGAGATCTGAAGGGACTGGCCTAAATGCTTTGGGGTAGCAGGAAAGCAGCAGTAACTCAAATAACCACTGGTTAAAACCAAGGCATACAGAAAAGCGTCTCTGAAGGCACAACACGTCAAATCTTAAAGCAGATGGGCAACAACAGGAGAAAACCACAATGGGTATCACTCCTGTCAGCTAAAAACAGGATATGGAGGCTACAATTCACACAGGCTCACCAGAATTGGGCTATATAAGGTTGGAAAACTTTCCCTAGTCCGATGAGTCTCAAGTTCTGGTGCAACCTTTGGATGGTAGGGTCTGATTTGTTGTAAAGCAAATGAAAGTGTGGACCCATCCTGTTGGTTCAGGCTGATGGTGATGGTGTAGGGAGTATTTTAACGTGAGCATCTTTTAAAAGCTGAGTTTTGTATTGGATAACAAACCATGTCACAAAGCTCAACCTATCAGTAACTGGCTTCTTAAACATGTTAATGCATTCATTGCACTCAAATGGTCAACATATTCATAGATCTCAATCCAATCCAGTAAAGCTGACAAATTTGCAGCAACTGTGTGACGCTATCATGTCAACAAACATGTGCAAGACACTTCAATTTGACCCAACATGCTTTTCCTTATTGTCTGCTATACTGGTACAGTATTTTCAGTTTGAGAAAGTCAGTTGGAACTAAAACTGCTATATAAACAGAAACGGCTTATTTTGAACAGTGAATCATCCAAAGCTACCCTAGTAGAATCCAAGAATTAAACTATGGAGCTGGAAATGGCAACTTGAGTAAAAGAAATCTGTGACTGTTAACCCTATGGAACAACTACACAAAGGTTTTTTCTCCAGCTCAGAGAGTTCAGCAGCAGCGGCGGCCAGTCCAGTCTGTTTAATCTGCTGCGGTACATCACTGACCCTGCCACCCTCACAGCATGAATCCACAACTTCACCACCGAAACACTCTCTTCATGTACCTAAATGTAAACGCAGGCACAAACAGTAATTGCATTCAACACCAATTATTCCAGTTCTTTAAAAAGAGTAGACAAATTCAGAACCCCTGCCGGCAAATGGATTGGGTGACAAGGCTTTTGTGTCTAGTTAGCCTCCTTCTCATCTTCCTCCTCCTCCTCCCTTTTCCTCTGCATTGCGGTGTGTACTTGCTGTTCAGTGACAGAGTGGCTGGTGCTGATGGTTCCCAAAATTGGTCTTCAGGGTGGAAACAACTTTCTCTATGTTTTTTCCACCTGTGGTTTGATTTAGTTCGCAAACTGCACTCCTCAGACACCTCCAGAAATTAAGTTCCACTTCTCTGTTAACTTTACTTTCTTTTAACAGGAAGTGGATGCTGTGACAGCAGAGTGTTTGGCTCTGAGGGAGCAAGTGACTATCTACGAGGACCAGCTGGCCAGCATGGAGACCCTGCACAGGACGGTGAGAGAAAGGGAGTGTGTAGCTGCAGGCTGATGAATCAGGAACAGTTTATAGTCACAGAAATGGCTCAAAATGTAGCACTTAGGTCAGACAGGAGTGTTGGAGGAATGCCCAGATCTGTGTTGACAAACGCAGCTCTCGCGACCTTGGTCACCTTGGTTAAGAGTTGTAACCAGAAACGGCCAGGACAACAGAAAAATATGAGGAGAGCATTCAAGTCAATTTCAATTTAAGGGTTTTGTGCTAAATGCAGTCATTTTCAGTCTTTTAATGGGAAGGAGGGTGTTTTTGGACTGTTACACTTTTTTGGGGAGGGGGGGGTTACCTCAGGGGTTAAAGTGGGATTTGTTTAAGTGGTGGTGGAAGTTTAAGATGGGCTGTAGCGGTGCGGCATGGAGAAAAGAATTACTTAGAAATAAGTCATCAAGTGATCAGCTGCTACTCCCTGTTCTTTGTGGATTTACCCAGCTGAATTCAACAGGATATAAGCAGTTATTTCATGAACTGTATTCCTCATTTTCCAACACACAGACATTATAAACCTAGTATTATGGAGGTATGGTACAGATGACACAGGAGCTCTAACTTTCCACTCCGACTTTATTCATTACAACACATCAACTGAACACATTGCGCCACACAACTGACAAAACCCCTCCTCTCAACTTGGGTGTGAGTGGAGCCCTCTAGTGGGCCGCAACACATGCCCCCCCCCCGAACACCCAGCAAAACCGTCCACTAGTCCAAGGCCCGGGGTTTAAGCAAACGGCCAGAACGGCTGAAACGGGGAGGTGGAGAACTGGCTGAGGGCCCACTTCCCTGGGGACCAGGCTGGAAACGACGGTCCAAACCCGCCGCAGGCCTCTCGGGCACCAGTGGGCATGGAGTGCTCTCAGAGAAAAAGGCAGAATCCAACAGTCCGGCTGCAGGTGGGCGGCCGCGACGGGGGGCCCAGGCCGGCACCACTGGATCATCCTGTAGAATGTGCGCAGGTTTAAGGTGGTCCACTGAAACCACCTCCTGCTGACCCCCGACGTCCAAAAAGAAATGCTTGTGGCCCGATTTAATAACTCTATATGGGCCGTCATAAAGCAGACACAAGGGAGGCTGATGGGCATCGTGTCTGTCAAAAACAAACCGAGAAGAGTCCAACGACCTCGGAACAAAAACGTCGGGCAGGCAGTGGTGCACGGGGCCAGGAACAGAAAAGGAGCCTCCTGGGGAACGGAGAGACGGCACAGACCTATCGAAACACGGGGGGGGTCTCAGGCAAAAATTCCCCGGGAACTCGGAGGGGCTGGCCAAGGACCAGTTCACCCGGAGAAACCCTGAGGTCCTCCTTAACCGCGCTGCGAAACCCCAACAAAACCCAGGGAAGACGGTCGACCCAGTTGCCACCCGTTAAGGAAGCTTGGAGCGCGGCCTTGAGTGACCGGTGAAACCGCTTGCACATCCCATTAGCCTGCGGGTGATACGCCGTGGTGCGGTGGACCTTGACCCCCAGGCCGTCAGCCATGACAGACCAAAGCTCCAAAACGAACTGGGGGCCCCTGTCCGAGGTAATATCAGCGGGGGGACCAAAACATGAAATCCACGTCGACACAAAGGCCCTGGCCACCACCTCTGCCGTCGTGGATGCCAGGGGAAC
This sequence comes from Etia nguti, assembly GCA_015106755.1. Taxonomy (NCBI): domain Eukaryota; kingdom Metazoa; phylum Chordata; class Actinopteri; order Cichliformes; family Cichlidae; genus Etia; species Etia nguti. The sequence goes on along the minus strand of VUQG01045487.1, from coordinate 45,722 downwards.
CGCCTCCGGCCACCTGGTCGTGCAATCCACCACAGTCAAAAGGTGCGTGAAACCCTGTGACTCCGGGAGAGGGCCGACCAAATCGACATGTACATGGTCGAAACGCCTACCAGGGACGCGGAAAGGTTCAAGGGGCGCCTGAATGTGTCTGTGGATCTTTGAGCGTTGGCATGGAACCCCTGCTGCAGCCCAGCTCTTTACCGATTTCCGCAGGCCCGGCCAAACGAACCTGGCGCTGACCAGCTTGACGGAAGCCCGTATGCCCGGATGAGAGAGGGCATGGACGGAGTCGAAAACACGACGGCGCCACGAAAGGGGAACGATCGGGCGCGAGCGACCGGCAGAAACATCACACAGCAAACGCGGACCCACAACGGCGTGGCAAAGGCATCCGGGTCGGTGTTCTGCTCAGCGGCAAGGGACGCATTCTGGGGACCAGTCAACAGGATCTTTAGCCGTTTTACCTTTTAAAGCAGCGTAGAGCGGCTGCAACAGGTGGACAGCTCCGGGAAGAAAACAATTGTAAAAATTGATCATCCCCAAGAACTCCTGCAACGCCTTAATTGAGGCGGGATGCAGAAAAGTCGCGAAGGCCTGGACCCTGTCCGGCAATGGAACCACACCATCGGCAGAAATGCGGTGCCCCAGGAAATCCAGGACCGGTAACCCAAACTGACACTTGGACGGGTTGATGATCAGGCCGTGCTCCGCCAAACGCTGGAGCCGCTCGATCCGCTGGCCACCAATATATCGTCCAGGTAGAAAAAAACTAAAGGCAGCCCGTGCAAGACATCTCCCGGAGCGCGAGTCTTCAATGAAGAGCAGCCTCTCCATATCGCCAGCAACCGTGGCCACTACGGCGTGCTGGCAGCCCTGTTTTCCTGGGCCGGAAAAGAGCAGGGTGGCAGGCAGCGAAGTGCTCTGGCGCCAAAACGTTGATGATAGAAGCAGAGGCCTTTCCAGCGGTGCTGTCGTGTAGCGATTCCCGCCGGCCGCTCTGGGGAAGGCAGGTGGAGGTGCTGTCGGTGGGTCCGTAGCCAGAGCATGCACTTTGAAGGTGCGGGAAGCCAGAAGGATGCGATCCGCTTCTTCTGCCAGGGAGCGGTAATCCCTCGCTGCCAGAAACGGGGAGTTGGCGAGGCCTGTCCTCACGGCCACAGGCAGCTGTTGGAGGAAGAGATGGATGAAGAGGGATCCCCCGTCATCTGATCTGAGCAAGGACAACATGTTCTCCATGAGTTCCAGAGTCGTGCCCCCACCCAGGCCAGAGAGGGAGAGAACCTTCTGGGCTCGCTCCACATCGGAGAGGGTGTATCGCTGAAGTAGCAGGTCCTTAAGGGCAACATATTTCCCATGTGCAGGTGGGTCCCGGAGGAGGGTCATTGCACGGCGGGTGGCTAGCGGGTCGATGAAAACTTTGTGTCATCAGCCAAGATGCCGCGAAGAGCAAACTGAGCCTCCACGTGGACGAACCACGACGGGGGATCATGGAGCCAAAAGTCCGGCAACTTGAGCGCTACGGCGAACATAGCCGCGGCAGGAGGCAGAGCGCCGGCAATCGCTGGTGCATCCAGGGCGAGGCTGGCGTCATCCATGGCGAGGCTGGCGTCATCCATGGCCTGCAACATGTCCAAATCTAGGGTCACCAATGTGGAGGCATGGTACAGATGACACAGGAGCTCTAACTTTTCACTCCGACTTTATTCATCACAACACATCAACTTGAACACATCGCGCCACACAACTCAGCAAAACCCCTGTTCTCAACTTGGGTGTGAGTGGAGCCCTCTAGTGGGCCGCCACAGTATAAAAGTTACAATTCAGTGACTGAATCCAATCAGCATTTAAATATAAATGGTGATTAGCCTTTAAATATGACTTGATGTTTGCTACCTTTGATGTAACTTCACATTGTCCATGAACACCACAGTCTGCTCTGTATGAGTCCAACATGACATCAGTTACTGTAAGCTTCCCCACAATTCTGCAAACTAATTGTTATAGCATGCACTAAACTTTACCAAACTGTTTAGTAGGTCTACAGTATCCTCATGCAAAGTTTGAACAGCATAAATTTAGTGTTTTACAAAAGTATTTTCCAAAAACATAATTCAGGAAGACATAGATCAAATACCTGATTTAAAAACTTTAAAATGAGTTAGGGCATTACATGTAAGATTTAAATTTCCGTGTATAGCACCGACTGCCACTTTGCATCTGCACTCTGAACGGATTACAGGGATGAGAATAAAACAGGGATGTGTTGATTGATATCTGAATTGCCAAAAATTGATTGTCTGTATTTAAGCTGTTGACTTCTTGACCTATAATTTATCAAACATCTATTCTGAATGGTAAAAATTCATTTTTGAGTCAGAAAGAACGTTTCTGTCACAAGGTAAAAGTTGCAGTCTGGGTTTGGCAACTTTTATATTTTGTTTATTTATCGAGGTAAAAAGTCACAGTGAGATAAAAACTCCGACAGCATTATGCACCAACCTGCAGATTTAATTCCTCATTAATTGAAGGTACAGGAACACCTTCCCATTGTTCTGGGCATTTTACAGCAAACAAACAGGATGTGATTGAATTGCGACTTTCAGTTAAAACAAAAATATTGCACAAACCTTTGAAGAATTACAACTAATTTAGTACATAAATATAAAAACACAAACAAGCATGTAATTGTCCAAAAACTTAGTCATGTGAAAAAGAGAGTTTTTACTGCAGTCCTGTGAAGAACCAAGTATACTTAATGATTCACGAGCTTTAGCAACAACAACTTAAAGTAATTGTTTTCTGTGTGATTTTTATCAGTCTCTCACATTGTTGTGGAGGAATTTTGGCCCACTCTTCTTTATAACACTGCTAAGGTATCACCATAACATTTCAATCAGGTCGAGGTCAGGTCTGAGAACAATATCTGAGAATAATATAAAAAATATGCCACTATTTTCATATCTGCATGGTAAATATGAAAGAACAACCAACTCCGGGTTTGTTAAGCATGAGAAGTGGAAACAGGAGATTGAAGCTGACAAAATCTGCTTTCTGCTGAAGCTCACTTGCTGAAACATCTGTGTAATAATTCACTGGTTTATAAAGGATTTTGTGCTAGTATCAGATTGTCATTTTATCCTCTAACTCTTGAACGTGCTCAACAAAATAAAATGCATTAAGTAGTTTCACTCCACTCAAACAATCACAGTCCTAAATTTTGAACTACTCCTTTAAAAAAACCCACATGTTTGCAGCCATATTCTATACATATCCACGCACACCCCCAGCCCTCTGCACCTTCTACAATTTTCTCCACCTCACCAGGAGATGACAGACGCACCCTGGTATCAGATCTAGAGGCTGCAGGCAGAGAGAGGGAGAGAGAGAGAGGTAGGCAGCTGAAGCAGGAGCAGCTCCATCACTCTGTGTTTTTCCTCTGCAAAGCCGGGCCGCCCGACGTTTAACACACTCCCTCTGGGACACGCTCGATAACTCCCTGTCCAGGAAATGCGGCTGAATACCAAATGAAAACAGAAGTTCCCTTTGTTTTATTAACTGTTGTTATTATCGCCACTTCCAGATACCCCACATTCCCCTGACAAATCGGCCGCCTTGTCGTTATGTAGGTGCAGGGAAGAGGAGAAAAATGTTAGTCTGCCACTGCAGCTCTGTAGCAGTTCATTTTTTCTGTAACTGATGTGAGGCTGCAGACATGCATGTCAAGGCCTTTGTAACCTTTCATACAGGTTACTTGAAAAATATGGCAAAACAGAGAGAAAGAGAAGAATTACATGCCTAGTTAATTTCCTGTTATTAAAGTTGATATCACTGAAGGTACATATGAAAACCAAATAGGATTTTGAAATCCACGATCATCTTTTTTAACTGATTAACTCGACTTTTAACCAATTGCTTGACTGGAAGTCCCAACCATACTTTAACCATTTGTCCTCTCTCTTGTGCTCACGTTTATTAAAATTATTACCAACATAAGACAGTCTTTCCAGATGGGGTCAGCAAATTATGGGGGGTGGCCAGTGCCCCCTCTGGCCCCCTCTTTGCGGCACCCCTGTTCAAACCTCGGGAGGCTGGAGTTCACATGTTCTCCTCACACTTGTGTGGATTTTCTTTGAGATCTGATTTCTCCCGCCACTGGAACAACACGTTATGTTATTACTTATTACCAGGGCACTCCTGCAAATGAGATTCTTAATATCAAAGGGTTTATGGAAGCTTGTTGCCACCACTGGGGAAAAAAAAACAACAACATTTTTTCCATCATTTAAAATGTTTGTTGTTTTGTTTCGTTTTTTCCAGACGTTTGAGTTAGTTGAAATTTTCCTTGCTTAAAAAAAATCTTTTAAAAAATATGTATTTGTACACAATGTTCATTAATATCGCTTTCACTAAGAACAAACAGATCTAAGTGTAATGTTGCAGTCATCTAAATTTCATACAACAGAAAAAATACGGTACCTCACAAAATGACCTGTCATACCTCAAAATCATTGTGAAGTTAAATGAGGCTGCTTCTTTGTGCTTTGCATGATCAACATAAAACCTGTGCTTGTTTATGTTTGATCTTAGATATCTTAAAAGTTCAGACCACCTCTCAGTCAAAAGACAAAAGTTGAGATAGAGTTGATTTGGACATGTGTGAAGAAGAGATATTGGGTATGCTGGGAGAAGGATGTGAAAAATATAGCTGCCAGACGAAGAAAGAGAAAAGTCATAGATGATGATTGTAGATGTATTAGGAAATATTAGGAGTTGCATTATAAAGAAGTAAAGTGCAAGTCCTTCAAAACTGACATTAAGAACAGTGTAATAAATAAATGTGTGTTATTACACCTCATTCTTGTGTATTTGTATGTTTTTCATGTATGAGCAGACAGTGGAGGATCTGCTGGAGCCCAACGAAGGGATCACCCGGGTAGCAGTGATTAAATTTGGCAGCCCTGACATTGCTCCGGCTTTGGATGTAAAAAAGTACTACTGCCAACTGGCTGAGACACTCCAGGTACAACACAGAGTGCATAACACACAAAACCCACAGAGAACCACACCAATACCATACACTGGACGATCCGAGGGGCTGCGCTGAGGCCCAGTTATTAACTGAATCATGTAAAACTGCTCTAGTAGAGCCCCAAAACGAAAACATGGAGTCAGAAATGAACATAATGGTGGTTTACAGGGAAAAACGTGTATTCAATACATTACTGAGGCATATAATAACAAACAAACAAGAAAATAACGTATGCACACCACTGCTAACAGCTGCTAATTCTCCAGCTGTTAAAAAAACCTAGTGAGAAATATAACAAGGTGGGTCTAACTCGATGTCTAGGATAAACAAAAGCATGTGAAAATATGATAAATAAGCATTCGTGGCTTCACAGGCTGGATTAGTGACAGACATCTGTTGCAGTCTTACAGTGGCTCTCAAACTGTGGGGCATACAGTCACTACATGTTGGGGCTGTACTACAAAAGGAAGTTTTGTTGAATGAACGTGATCTTTGTGGTGAAAATTAACTAAAAACATAATTAAAAAGTTTGTTAATGCTATCGCGTTGACAGTGTTTCACAAAAATTAAACCTTGTTCCTTTAAAACTTGTGAGGTGAGTGGGAACAAG
>VUQG01045487.1:28574-39962 GCA_015106755.1 Etia nguti | reverse complement strand
GGGGTTTTTAATTTTTCTTTTTTTTTTTTTTGGCTATGCATCCTAAACAGGGCACAAAACGCTTCCAACAGAAATTTATCTTGTGTGGTTTTAATTTCACTTGATGATATGCTCTCCAGCTCGCCAGCCAACCTGTGCTGTGTGATTTCATGACAGGATAAAGTAATGTGTTACAATCTAACTGTGTGTATTGGCCGGACGATACCATGGGATGGAGAAATGTGAACAGTAAGGTTGTGTTAGTGAGTTGTTTTTTAATACTTCTAAGTACCTTCTGCAGTTTATATATTTGTGCAGGTCTTTCACTTCCAGTGGGTTATTTTATTATTCTTGAACTGCTTCTATTTAAATAAGAGATCTGAGTACTTTCACTTCTGACACTCTCTCCAGTGACCAGTTCCTCATCCTCTTTACGATTAACCCCAATATTCTCACCGCACCACCCTCCCTCTGTCCCTCTCAGCTTTCACAAATCACACCGCGAGACTTCCACTTGTTTTCTTTACCTCTTAACACAACATCGGGGAAGATCTTGGAAATCAGAGGTGCCATTCTGGACCCGAACAGAATGCCTTTGTCCACCTGTGTGTGTGTGTGTGTGTGTGTGTGTGTTGCAGCACCGAGGTCCTGCATTGGGGTCAGACTGTAGCTCCGGTGGGTCTGACCCTCTCTGGGGTGAGGATGTCTGCCTGGTTCAGAGGTCAGGGCTGCAATCAGACTGCAGGCCGCCTTCCCAGGCTCCTTAGCTGCACTGAGGTGGACGCTGGTGTGTGTGTGCATTTAATTTTGAGACATGACTAAAGGATATGTGCCTGTCTACGTGTGTTGATGTGTTTCTTGTTCTTTAAAATGCCATCTATTTACTCTCTCCCTCCCACTCAGCCTCTTGCCTCGCCAGCTGGACACCGTCCTGTCTGTGCCTGGCCTCGATTACGAGACGCAATTGTCTCAATGCTAAAATGATTGCTATTGGTTGTGAGCAGTAATGGTGATTGCTGGTGGACTCCTACACACCTGTGCACCCTCATGATTTGGCTAATCATGAAACTGGTGTACGCAAGGAGAGCTAGTATGAGAGACTCTGATTGCTCCTCCTGCCAAAGTGTACTTAATTACTCAAAAGAGAGCAACTAAAAGATCTCAGCAGCACTGACTTCTCATCTTGTGTCTCTTCAGTATGAGTGCGGTGCAGCCTCCTCTGCTGTGGTCCGCAGTGGTGACGGAAAGGAAGTGGAAGTGGGAGGAACTGGAGGGTCAACGGTCAAAGACTTGACAAAGATAAAGGACGTCGGTGAGATAAAGATGCTGGTGAGTGTTCTCCCCCTGCGCTTTCTTTAAAGGGTTAGTTGAGCCAAATTACAAAAAGCACATACGCTTAGCATAGTTTGTTTGGAGTAAACTTAAACTTTACATCAGGACAGGGTGTTTTGGTTGCATTTGCCAAGCTTTTTAGTTTTTCCAAACGTCTTGCACGAAAAGGAAGCTAGTTGATCCAAAAATAAAATTTACCCATTTTATATACGCCTACAGCAACTTATATCTGGAACAAACAGTCATAATTAAAGCCAAAAGATCATTTTCAGTTTATAGTGTAATAGAGCATAACATTATGTGATTTTTATGTTTCATATCTTTGTTTTGGCCACATATATTTGGAAACCAGACTATAATTAACATTCTTTATGAATGAATTATATATTAAGTAACGCAGTGAATTGTTCTTCAACATATGCTTTTGTTTGCCACTAAAACATGGCCTGAAACAACTCATGTTAGGGAAACAACCCAACATCATACAGTAAGTTCTACAAGTAAGTGTAACAAGAATCATCCCCCTGCTTCTTTTCATAAGTAAAGACATATGAGGAGAGCAGATATGACATGCTAAATATTTTCCACACTGACTGAAATCATACCAGACACAACACAAGCCAATGGCAAACGGGGTCAATTTTATTCTTTTTATACATATACCTCTGATCTGCTTTCATATCAAAAACATGTGAAACACTAAGTACCAAGTTCAACAGCTTGCAAACCACCTTTAGCAACATGGACTGAAAGTAAATGTTTTTAAGTGACTATATCAGTGTCATCTTCATTGCTGTGGAGGAACTCCTCTGTGTTGCTTTGGTTTATTGAGATTTGTAGGAATTAGTTTATGCACAGCTTTTTTCAGGTCCTACCACAGCATTTTAATTGTGTTGAGGTTTGAACTTTAATTGGCCCATTGCAACACCTCAACTCTTTTCTTTTAACCAGTCTGTTGTAGATTTGCTGATGTGATTGGGATCATTGTCCTATTGCATGACCCAGTTTCAGCCAAGCTTGAGCTGTCAGACAGTTGTCCTCACATTTGAGTCTATAATACTTTGCTATACAGAGGGCATCATGCTCGATTCGATGACTGCAAGGTGCCCAGGTCCCGTGGCTGAAGAACAAACCCAAATGATCACCCCTCAGATTGACATGTGATAGGCCGTGTTTGGCTTTAGGCGAAATATGGAACTGTGCGTTATCCTCAGAGATTTCCACTTTGGTTTTGTCTGTCCAAAGGACATTGTTTCAGAGGTTTTGTAGTTTGCTTGCAAATCTAAACTGTGCTGCCATGTTGTTTTAGAGCGAACAGGCTTTCTTTTTGAAGTTTCTTTGAGCATTTCACAGTCTGACTTTGAGGTGAATTTGCTGGGAACATTCCAGGATTGTGTTCGCACAACTTTTGTCTCCATACCAGGAAACTGCCCAAACTTTTGCTTTTATAGAGGTGGTCACACTTGGTGATGATCAGTAAATTAAATAACATATAATTAGCAGCACCTGGCTACTACTTACCCTCTTGATTCCTATGGAAGCACTAAAGGTGTACTGAACAGTACTGTGAAAGAGTCCTGTAAATACATTTCTTTTTTTCTTCATGACTCTATGAGAGTGATAAAATCTTCTCACGTAACTCTTGGCATGAAAATTATTATTATTATTTTTTTTTTTAATGCTTTGAACTTCACAATCAACACTCACTTGACTTCTGCCTCCACACCTGTGAGAAATATAAAATCAAAATGGTCTGCAGGGCTGCTGATCGCAACAGCCGAGTAAGAGAATATTTTTTGAGGTGAAAAGAGCTTTACACATCATTTAAGTCCTTTAGTTACTGCCTGCTGATTGTGATCTTCCCATAATACATTTTCAACCTCTTTACTGAAAAAGAAAAGGGTCTTAACATCTATCAGCTGGCTCTGTGTCGGTCATCAGTTCCTAAATCAGATGCAATGGTGAAAATGAATGGTTTCCCACAGCAGGCAAAGGGAGTTGAGAGCGGCTGAGTGACAGCAGAGCAACAGTGTGGGAGATCCTGCTGACCAGAGTGTTTACTCTGCGGACATTTTCAGCAGGAGATGTGAAGGGCTCGACTGCAGCTCAGACAGGATTTATTGCTCTCTGTGTCCTTAGTTATTAAGCACAGTCTTTCAGAGCGCCTGCAGTGTCATAGACGTCTTAAAACTTCTCACACACACACTGAGTGGAAAGGAAATAAACCTTAATTTGTCATCCTGCTAGCAAAAAAAAAAAAAAATGCCAAGGGAGCAAAGAGGCTTTGAAGGAAACGGACGGCAAAGTGAGACCTGAATGAAAAGACAAACCAGGAAATGGTGACTCAGGTAAAAACACCTCTTATAGTCCACCTTGGTCTTATTAGCATCCATCAGTGGTCTGACCACAGCTGGCACCCAACCACATCTGTAGCAAACATGGTGGTTTGGTTCTCATTAGTGTGGCTCTACCCTTCAGCTCTTTAAATAAACATTGAGCCTCTGTAACCTCAGCACAAGTCTCCCAACATCATCTACTTTTCTTTAATATTCAGCCTCACTTTTGCTCTGTCCAGGCTGACGGATGGACAGCACGGCCTGATCTGCTCTGTTTCCTCTTCGTCTGTGATGAATGCCTCGGGTCTGGTTTCTCACTGAGAGACAACATGGCCAAACAAACAGATTGCAGTGAAATCAGCCCTGACACACAAATGTATATAATAGAACAGGCTCTGATGGGCTTATCCGCCACCGCTCGCGTATACATACAAGGCCAGACTCCACTTATCATGCCAAGGAGAGTAAGTGATTCACCCAGTTTGGGAAGTCTCCATCAGCCTGTGAGTAGTAATCGGGTCGTCTTCTGGTCACATGATCTGGCTGAAAGACGAGCAGCACTGCCTGGATCCCCATCTGGCTGTGACAGCTAATTGTTGAACTTCAGTGATTGCTGTAATTACTCACGGCGGGGGAAGGGATGCTCCTCAGTTAGTTTGTGATCAAAGTAAAGTAACCAGGTCTGTCTGTGTTTGCTAGGTTAATTTGCATACTTCAGTTGTAGTTAGAGCTCAGTTTTAATCCATGTTTTCAGTTAGTAATGATGAAAAAGTGCCACTGGGACTGATGGGAGTAGCTTTAAATTGGAGGTATGTAGTTGTTAACTAAAATACAAAATTTTGCCCAGTTAATGTCAAGTCAGGAGGCTAAGGAAGTAATTATAATTCCTCCTGAGGGGGGTCATAATTGTGTGAACCAAATTTCATGGCAGTCTATCCAATAACTGCTCAGATATTTCCTCTTAAAAACTTCAACTTTGTAGTGGCGCTAGAAGAATTGTCAGGGGATCACCAAATTCAGCAGAAGTCACCATCTGGAATCAATGAATGCCTGTTCAATATTTCATGACGATCTAATATACACTGATCTCCCACTACATATAATATTGTGTAGGTTCGACTCATAGCGCCAAAGCAGCTCTGATTGGTCAGGGAATAAACACAGGTCCTGATTTTGATCTGGGGAGTTTGGAGGCCATGGAAAGCTCCCTGGCTCTATGTCATTTTTGGTGGGTTCAACAGACCGTTATTTCCCACTAAGGGAGGTTGCTGCCATCAGGGGGTGATATGGGAGACATGGGTGGGTGTAAAGGTTGGCTGAAATTTTTAGGTGGATGTAAGGTGTCAAAACAACATCCACAAGACATTTGCCAGCAGAAGATCGCATTGTTGAGAGAAAAAAAAATGTACTATTCACATCATCTGTCAGTGGTTTTAATGTTTTCATGTTCCTAATGTCATTTGCATGGACCCTCCCTATCCCGAATAAAATAAAAACATTTATCTGTAATGAAACAACAAGCCAGGTCAGAGGCTATGGTTTGGAGAATGCCTTACTTGCCAGTGGCTCCTTGGCCTGGCGGGTCTCTCTCGTATCATACAATTGATGTATAACATTCAACTTGTTATGGTGTTGGCTGCCATGTTTATAACTATCAATCTATTTTTAAATATCTAGCAGCCATGGAGAAACACTAGCATTCATCTGAGTCCTGTTTCTGGCCATCTGACAACTACAAACTGACAACTAACATCTGCTCTTGTTTTTGGCCTCATTTGTTGATAATTTTTCTGAAGTTCATAAGTGAGACCACAGCCCAAACAATCCCCTTTTATTTGTTTCTCTATAAATGCTTAAATGCCCCACATGTGTATTTCTTCAAATTTCCATGTCTCACCCTCCCTCCTGTTTTTCTCAGTTTGTAACTCAGCCTCAAAGCAGTCTTCATTTAATGTGGAAATGCAGTTCAAGGCTGATAAGACGGCTGCCATTTACCAAAGGTTGAAGCTCTTTGTTGTCTTACTTAAGTGCTCCTCAGCTGCTGTTCTTGAACTGAATAGGAACATGAGGGCTCTAAAAGGTTGTGGTATGAGATTATTACATTATCGGTAAAAAAAGAATTCAATATAGAAGTTCATTTCGCAGATATATGTTCAACGAGTAACTCCTTTTCTTTATTCCTGAAGATTTTAGAGCTACAAAAGGAGCTTGCTGAGCTTGAGAAGCATAACGAGGAGCTGGAGGACGAGGTTGAAATGAAGAAGGCTGCATACATGGATGAGATTACTGATCTAGAGGTATAACAGTGGAATGATTAATGCAGTTGAAACTTATATTAGGCTCATTCCGTCATTCAACTTCATCCTCTGCTGCTCTGTGTGGGTGTGTGTGTTATTAGGCTACTATAGATGAAATGAAGTATCAGAAGGCCAATTTCCAAGAACAGATGAAGGAGCAGTGTGAAGACTATAAGTTCCTGCTCACTCAGAAGATGGCCAGAGACATGGAGATTGCTGCTTACAGGTCAGACTGTTTGATGTTTTTAATTATACTTACTGTACTTAGTTTTTCACAGGACTGCAAAGACTCCTGTAGAAACTTTATTTTTCACATGATTGTAAGTCAGGTTACAGTAGCAGCCTCAGAAGGGTATTCCAGATGTTCCTTTCCTCAGCAGCGTATTCCAGTTCTCCAGCATCCCAAGGCTCTCCCAGTCTAGACGAGATATACAATCTCTCCAGAGATTTCTGGATCTGCTGTAGGTTGTGATCAGAGCTCCGAGCTCCCTCTGGATGTCTGAGCTCCTCACTGTATCTCCGTAATCCCATTTTATATTACAGTGAATTATAGATGAAGTCTAGGCATCCATTACTAGTATGAAGTGATAATGCTCAGATTTACTCTCTAGTTTCAATACTCAAGGTTTTACAACAATAATCCACAAACCAATCACATCACATGGTGACGATATTCATGTTGGATTTACAGTCTATAATGGAGTCGTATATAAATGGTTGCAATTTTGTATCCCTCTGAAGCAACTTGTTACATTATATATTCAATAGTTATTATTGGACTCTAATGTAATAATAAAACCGATAAAATGGTTAAATCTAATAATTTAATAGTTTATTAATTGTGATTCATTGCAGTTGATATCTTCATAATTGATTTAATGCATTTTCAGTCATAACAAGGTCAGTATTCTGCTTTGTTTTTCAGATCATTTATTTCAGATATTGACTTTATAGCAGTACTTTAATTTAACCTTAAAACTTAAAGCACTATGATGGACTGTAATGTGCAAGTGCTTATCCACGCCTCTTTTGCACATTTTAAAATGAAGAGCTTGCTTGAATATAAACCTCTGTGCCTTCACGTCCCTCATTTCAGGGCTGCGGGTTGTTATTCTTAAGGGAGACCAATAAAATTTTAACAAACACACACACTATGCCACACACATGAGAAGACTTTGGGATGGCTTGGTTTAATTGTTAGTGAGACTGTCAGTCAAGAGGACAGCCGTGTCTCCTGGAGAAATATTCCAAGAAAAACACTGCATCGTGTGATTTCACTGATTAGTTTGTCATCTCCTGTTAAAGGTGCTGAAGTCATAAAGTCAGCTGCCGTAATATCTGATTGCAGTTAATATCTACAGACTCTGAGACATACAGTGGATTTTCATCTCTGTGGTAGAGGCTAAAATGAAAACAGATGTCCGCCTCAATGCTCAAAAAGGTGCCACATAATATTTAAACATGTCAGGAGAAATGAGCTGTTCGGGGCAAAGCACATAATGGCCTTGAGACAATTTTATTAAACTGAAATTAGCTCAAAGCTATGTTTACATTTGGAATTCTTCAAAGATGAGAAAACACCAATATCCCAAAATCTTTACATGTTCGTCCTCTTTTTATAAAAGCTCTACTGTGAATAATACAAGGAGTGTTTTCACAAGATCCTGTGTATAAGCCCAGTATTGTCCAAGCGCCTCATACAGTGCCACCTGGATATCCGCGGTGTCCATTATAAGATATTCCTGAACACAAAAGGCTGACATCACGGGCCAACTGGGGTCACAGGAAATGTGCTGTGGTTTCCTGTGCGCAACCTTGAAGACATTTCATGTCATCCCCTCTGTTCATTGAGGTTGTTTAACCATCTGCCATCCGGGTATGTGGAGTGACGCACTTCAGCTATCCCTTCCTGCTGCCACAGGCTTCCTCCTGGTCCTTCCATCGCCCATCCAACTGCATCTGACCCCAGGGGGCCCCCAATGCAGACCTGAGCTCAGACCCTCAAAATACCTCATTAGAATGGGCAAAGAGGACCTCACACTGACAGCACTATGTGTTGGGCCTCTGCCAGTTCTTCTCCATGCCAGCCTGTTAATGTCAGTTCACCCCCCACCCACTCCGTACACACATTTACAAATTCGCCACAGTTTTAATTCCCTCTCATTACCCAGCAGACTGTCCCAAAGACACACGGGCAATGCCAACTTCTTTCCTTCCTTTCTTTATTTACTAGATGTTTTGTCATCCGTGATTAAAGCCATGAATAAGAAATGAAAATGGGGATTGTTTATTCTCTCTGTGCCGTGGCAAACTGTCTGCACAAAAGACCCTAATGACCCCGGGCTGCCGTTACTGGGTGGCTTATCGCCTGTGAAAGCATCTCAGAGCAGTTTGGGCAGATGCTCGCTGCTTTTGCTCACTGCTAATGTGATCTATATTACACTGTAATTCTCTCCACTGTTCTTTGTGGTCCGCTCATGCTGTTCCATGACACAGCAACAAGTAGCTCACCTAAGAACAAGATCCTTTATTTACTTTCCTATAAGTTAGGTTTGGTTCTAGTTCTAATTTATATTACCGATATATCAAATGACTCCCGTCTTCTCCTTTTGAGCTTATTATTTTTATTTTCTATCCAAACCTAACATATTCAATATTTTGTTTCAATCTCTCTGCTCTTATCACCCTGGAGAGATTTTGGCTTGTTTTTGTGGGAAGCTGCTAATTTCAGTCAAAGATGCTGATTTTGGAGCGGAGGCTTCAATCTGGGTTGGTGCCCTCTCAATTCATGATGATATAAAACTCACACCACTGTAGACAGTAATGCTGGTTTGCAGTTCATGGCAGGCTTGAGCGTTAGTGGTTCTTAGGCTGTTTTTAATCATCCTAACCAATTTCCTCTCATCTGACAGTCTTCCTGTCTTCCGCCTATCTGACCTGCCACATTGGCTTCACCCTTTTTGTGTACACAGTCAATGCGGTCGATATTATCCTCGGAGATGAAAAAAAAAGAGAAAAAATGTTCAACTTAAATCCACATTAAATCCATTCAAGTGGAGAAAACCATGACTTCAAATGCTAGTTGTAGAACTGGCTGCTTTATAAGATGATAATATGTCATGTTATATGACAATAGCATAAGATGACGGGCAAAAGTCCTGGGTCACCACAGCAGCTGCTCGGCCATCGAAACGCATAACACAAAGTTCCCACTGCACAGTTTGTGTGCTGATGTTAATGATGGAGGACGTTTGGAGCTCTACAGTTACTGAGTCAGCAGAGCAGTGAAGGCTTTTACGCATTATGCCCCTCAGCACTCGATGATCCTGCTTCTGTTTTTTTGTCTGCCACTTTGGTCTGAGTGTCTGTGTTTCCTAAAGTCTTCTGCTTTGCAATACCATAACTTACAGTTGATCCTGAAATATCTAAAAGGAACAAATTTCACAAACTGACTTGTTGCAAAAGGAACTTCCTGTTTAGTGAGCTCATTTGAACTGCTTGATCTTTCACAAATGTTTGTACAGGCTGCCTGCGTGGCTACGTACTTGATTTTAAACGAGAAACACTTTTTAGACTTTTATTGAAATTAAGCATGTTATTAAATGAGTGATGAGCTGTTTACTTGTCTTGTCCAAACTAATCAAGTAACTGAGAAAATAATGTTCTATTCTGGATCTGCCAACATATGACTGACTAGTGAATGTCATTCCTGCTTCTGTGAGTTATAACCTGCGTGTTGTGTTTTTATGTGCTTCTGTTGTTCAGGGGTCTTGTGGAGGAAGAGGAGGAAAGACTGTGCAACCTGTGACTTAAGCCTGAGTAGTCAGATCGGCTGTCCTGAGTGTGGTTGTGCTCCCCAACACAAACAAAGACAAACAAGTAAAACAGACCCCAATTCTGCACTTCGATGAAGCTTAACGCAACGATTCAGCAATTTGAGCAGACGTAAACTTAGCACGACAGATTAATGCCGTCTGGAGGCCTACAGTAAGCCGGGCCATTGATTACAGGTCTCTGGCAGATGACCCTGATACTCCAAGAAAGATGGAGCTGTCTAAAACTGGTGGGAGGATGGGGGCTGTGGGATGAGCGTGTATCCGTGCAGCGTCTGGAAGGGATATTTCGTTAAGTGGGGTTTTATCTTTACCAGCTCTCTGATATGACTCATAAATGCTTTGTCCCCTCTTTGTTGAACAAGACTGACACGCAATCAAAGATAAACACACACACACACGAGCACACACCCTCAACTGTGCGGCTCTGTGGAGTCATTCCCGCTCTGATATCACCTCGTCCATCACTCAGCCTCTGTCTGGCTCTTAACCTGCGACCCCGTCACTGTTAACAAACATATTGTCCGCTCTCCCTTCAGTAACTAAAAGCGTCTCGCCTTCCCTTTGCTTTTTCAGCCATACATTTGTGTTGGTTTTGACGGTCGAGAGTACAGCGTGCTGTGTTTGCTTTTCAAATGGTTCATGAAGTTGTTTTTCTGCAGCTCTTTCAAAATGAGCACCTGGATCTTTCCACAAGAAAAACTCTGTGTGATTAATCATTTCTTCTTTCAAAAACAGTGTCCCAATTTGCTGTCGTTTCGGAAATAAGCATTCGGTAATACATTCCCAAGTAATCTTTTCCTTATTTTCTACACAATGTTAAAGCTGTCTGTGATAAATCATTTTTGGTTGCTGCCTCTGTACAAGCATCAAAATGTACTTTAGATTAAAATTGAATAAAACTAGTTGCTTGAGAGATCAACCCACGCTGTGTGATTTCTTTTGTTACAACTCCTGGTTCATGAGAACCCCTTGTGAATCCTCAGGCTTAGGACTTTCTCCCATACTGTAGAGCACAGTGATTTATGTTCAGTGAACCTTCTTCCATTCATCTTCATGCTTAACGTGAGATTTGCACATTCCCAGCAATTAGCGATTTGAAAGGCTTGTTAGCTCTGCCACAAAGATGAAAAATGCTGCTAATAACTGATCAGATAAGATTAGCCACACTTTATGAACTTGAGCTCAGTGACTGGGGAAGTGGTTGTGTGGCATCAGTGACTTCTTTAAATGTCCCGACATGAAGAGTGGATGAATCAGCAAGGGTTTTCTCAGAGAATAAGACAGAGAGGGTTGTTGTTTTATGTTTTTTTTTTTAGTGTTTTCTAAATTTAAAGCTTAACAACCTCCCAGTGCTTCCAAAATATTCTTCATAAGAGCCTAAAAATGTAGCAGGAACTACACCCTAACATGCCATATTTTAGGAAAATCACCCTCTTTCCTGGTCTTGTGCATTGTTGCTATGTACAGGAAAAGTGATCTGTACACATCCTTACCCATTTCCTCACACAGAACAACCATCGTTAGCGATTATGGAGTAATTTTCCTCCTGAAATGTGGAGCCAGGAAGACAGATGTTAAAAAAAAAAAAAAAAAAAAAAAAAAAAACAA
>VUQG01045487.1:15455-28554 GCA_015106755.1 Etia nguti | reverse complement strand
AAAAATGGGACTTTTAGGAAAATGTATTGAAAAGTAGTTCCATCTGCAAACATTGTGTGAAAAGTACATCAAAGAGGAAAACACAATACTCACAGAAAAAGAATCCCACAGCAGAACATTATCCGGAAAACCAACTTGGAAAAAAAGCCTAGAAATAGAAGAGAAGGAAAGCACTCTAAACTGAACTAGTTTCTTGGATTCATCACATTTTTCTCATCACTGATGCTTCAATACATGCTTAATGCTATTAGCAAGTGATGCTAGTCTGGTGAATCGGAGCTGGGATGAATACAAATACACTTTTATGTTTTTAATTTAAATTTAAATCTGCTGCAGTTGTTCTAGCGTCATTACTAGTGAGTTTAAATAATAAACGTAAGCCCCAGTCACACATGCCTAGAGACCAGTTGGCGACCAATTTCAAAATGACTGAAATTAACTTTTTAATTTTTTATGTTGGTGGTGTTGTATTCCTTAGTGACCAGTGGTTGCTGGAGGTCAAAGGCTGATCTCTAGGTCTCTGTGACTGAAGCCTCACCTGGTTTAATCACATAAAAATAGAAAACTCTACTGTGCAAAAGTCTCGAGCCACCTGCTTTCAAGGAGCCAGACTTTTTGATAATCTGTTAAAGTGCTCTTGATCTGTAGTTCACCAGGCTTTCTGCATGTCATTTAAAGTTTTGCTTTAGACATTGGCTGCTTTTTCACATATTTTTAGTCCCATCGTTATACCTGATCATTTTAAACATTTAAAGGAATGTTTTTTTCATTTGTTAAGTTACTTCACAAATCATTTAAGCATGAAAACACTTAAAAGACAACTTTTCTGTGTATTACCAAAGACCTATTAGCTGAAAACCTGGCATCTCTCAGCAGACTCTGCAGTGTGTCCTCCAAAAGTTTGAGGAAGACAAAAGAAAAAGTGGCAGGCCTAAAAAAAACCCATCTAATGATATAACCATCTAAAAACATCTACAGCAGATGAACATTATCTGAAAGTCATGTCCTTAAGGAACAGGAAAAATACTCACACTTGTATTTTATTTGCATTTATCTGTTTATTTTCATTTGTTTGCTTTTTAAAGTCATTACATCAGCCCTAAAATTGACAATTACATAAAATATTTTATCAAACACATGTTTGGTTGTTATGGTTCCTCGACAAAAAAGCTCAACTAATTATCGTAATTGAATCGGACTTCTCCACCATGTTTGTGCTGTTAGCACCACTTTAATGGAGTTATTTAACATAATATGTCATTCTCTCTGTGTTACAGACCATCCAAGAAGACTTTGTTTGACTTTTAGTGTGTCATATTCTTTTAGTTTGACTATTTTGTTAGTTAATTTGCTATATTTTGTGACTGTCTTGTACTTGTGTGGTTTATGCTGCTTGCTAACCAAGCTAGCTATTGTTAGCTAATAACCTAGCACTGCACCCTTTTCTCCAAACACAGTCACTTCTGACTAACATAACTTCAGCACTAAGGCTTCAAAATCAATGGATGTTTATGCAGTCTATCGTTAACATGAGTCATTCCTGTGTTCCCAGGGTCCTACGTTCTCCAGATTTATGTGGCATATAGTCGGAACATGACAAGAGATCCTGTGTTCCCAGGGTCCTGATGCATGTTCCCTAGCTTTATAGCATATATTCAGAACCTGAAAAACACATTACCCAGGTCTGTATGGACTTATGACATGGGCTATTGTGGGAAGTGCTGGGATTTTGATAGCCACCGGTGTGTATAGTTGTTTTAACAGTACCCCCAACCCCCAAAAAGAAGAAATATTCAAGGAGAGGAGTAATGAAATCTTTTAACTTGGACTGAGTCAAATATGGGAAATATGGGACCCTGAAAATATAGATATGCTCCGTTATGCTAACAGCTGCTCCTTAGCATCATTTTGTTTGTTTTTTAGACCCAAGCACTCAATAATCAATCGATTGACAAACATACGTAAATTAGCTAAAACACGTAAATTCAGACGAATAATAAGTTGAACCAATGCAATGAACTTCCACATTAAAACATAAGAAACATAAGAAAGACCTACAAATAAAGATAATACTTTATTTGTAAATAAACACAACTCATGATGACCTAACTCTGATCAAATACCAACCAATAAACATCATCCTGGGGTAGGTCAGAAAACCTACCGAGATGCTGACAAGGTCCACTGGATCTTTTAAATGTTGTTTGCCTTTGGAAAGTTGGTATTTTCAGCTTCTTTTATAACACAATTAAGTATTTCAAAGGCTCTTGATATTTGGAGAGTAGTGACCTCTGTGCTCCTCTGTATTCTTTCACCCCCATCACACGTCCCTGACAACTGAGAAAAATGTGCATTAACCCCTCAAAGCTGGTCGGTGACACTGCGTGGCCTGGGGCAGGCACCTCTCCTCCTTGAAGCTGGACAATTTGATTTGAAGGTGGAGACTTTCAAAGCTGAGTCATGGATCAGCAGTCAGCGAGTGGCTTTGCCTTTTTCTTTTTCTTCCCTTGATGGTTGTTTTGGATGAGGGGGTTTGAGAAAGCTGCAAAAACCTGACTAACAGCAACAAATAAAGAAGCCACTGCTGGGAATAACTGAAGATTTGGTCACTTTGGTGTGAGATTGAATGCTTCAGTGTGATTTTGGTGAAAGACATCATTATACACAACATAGACTGTGTGAATCAAGTTCACATGGTGCAGGAATGTCTTTAAATCAAGAGTGGCAGAGCTCGGCTGATAAATTATGACACCCGAGCTCGCTGTATCAGTCGACATATCTTCAATGCGCAGCAGAGGAATCTGATTAAGGCCTGAGGTAATGGAAACCAGGGTCAGCTTGTACAGCTCAGCTCAGCTGTCACCTACACATAGGTATTCCCAAAATACTCATATCCCTTCAGGTTCAGTCAGATAAATAAACACTGTCCTCACTAAGGACAAAAGTAATTTTTTAAAGTCTCTTCATGGCAGCTTGAATGTACCAAACCAATCTGGTGTTTAGAAAGCAAATAAATAAGAGAAGACGGGGTTGGATCAAGGAAGAAAATAAGAACAGTAAAAATAAACAAAGGAGAAAGAGCTATTGAGAAAGTATTTCCTTAACAAGAGGGGAACAAATAATAAATTATGGGGCCCCTCTCCCTTGAGGCCGGACTGGCATGCCTCAGGGTATAAGGAAGTGGGCATCCTTCTCTTTTTATAGGGGTCGCGGACAGGCCTCCACTGTGGGAGCATCACATAACACAAGGACAGAGTCCTGAGAGAAAACGGCTTAAAGGAATGTTTGTGCACACAAACACACAGACCGAGCTCGTCACAAAGTTTATAAGCCGCGCAGCGCTGAATGAAGACGGTGACTGTGTAACCCTCGTGTCCCTCATCGTGTCATCACTGCAGTTTCTCCCCTACACATATCTGCAGTCCCACTTGGCCTATATAACTGAGAGGCTGCTGACAGCCATGACCCCACATTTACCCCACGCTCCCCTCACCTCTGTCCCAAAGCAGGTGGCAAACACCACCAGCATGAGACTCTTCATCTTGATTTGCTGTCTATTGTCATTTTTGATACGTTTGATTTCTTGGCTAACACTTGAGGGTACATGAAATCGTGAGATAAAGGAAAGTAGCTTTTTTTAAAAAGTTTCCTCAAACTCCAAGCAGTGAGTTAGTCACAGTCAAAGTTGATAAAAGCTTCTGTTTTGTCCCAAATTAATTAACTTCACAGGGCATTCTGTATGGAAGTGGATAAAAGTCTGGCCTACAGGGCACAGCCAGGATTTGTATTCCATACCCATTAAAGCATGCTTGCATCTTTTTAAGCATAGCGACTTTATTTTCAGCTTAGGGCTTACACAGATCCAACCATTTGCTATATTGGATTCTTGGCAGATGGCCTGCAAGGATCTTGGCCACCCTTGAATTTAGTTCTCATGTTAAGCTTGACCTTGTCAGTAAATGGGCTGCTCCCTGCACTTACCCTAAATATAAGAACTTACATTGTGGTTGTAATGGTTTCTTATCAGTTGGGGAAAACAGTATGTATGACATAGTTGCTGATATAAGTCCTCCCACCTGCTTTAACACTAGCACCGATTATTTTCCTGGAATTTCTTTGTTGATAGCATACAGCAGTTTGCAGTGAGTGCACATTAATGAACTGGATTAACAAAAATACTGTTGTCTACTACTAAAGTGTTTATTTAAAGTTCATTCGACCTGCTTTTGCGCAGCACAGTGGTTAGTACTGTTCCTCCAAAGAAAAATGGTTCTGGGTTTAATTCTACTGGCTGAGGTCTTTCTGTGTGGAGTTTTCAAGATCTCCCTTCTCCCAGAGACATGCATGTAAAGTTACCTGGTGATTCTAATTTGGCCGTAGGTGAGAATGGTTGTCTGTTATGGAGACCACAGGATATCCAAAATTCTTGCAACAAAACTCCCATTTTGTTGCATTTGAAGTTGTTGGTTTGAAGAAAGGGCAATCACTTGCAGTCAGTTAGCATTTTCAAAGTGGCTTTGGTGCATCAAGACAGCAATTAGATTCAGTCTACTATCAGTCTGTGATTGAATGGGATTAAGTTGGCAATTACTTCCAATCTCTTTGTGTTAATAGGATGATTGACTGTGAAAAATTGGCAAAAATCACAAATCTGTTGCCATCTACATACAAAAAATAAAAAATCATATTAACTCCTATATTCTGCTTCTTCTCTTTGAAGAAGCAGAAATTTAGAAATTCCTCTCTAAAAAGTAACATAGTTGCTGTAGGATCACAATGTAATTGCAAAATGACACAGCTGCATGGCAACTTTGCTTTTATATAAAAATATAACCATAATATAACCAGTTGAGTCAATTCCCAGTTGAGTATAACCAGTAGAGTCAGTTTGAGTCAAAGAGAGACATTGCAGACAAATTTCTCTCATTGCCACAGAATGACATAGAATGATTACAAAGTCCTGGCAGCCTGTCTGCATTTATATCCGTTTGTAAATTAGTTGGTGATTTTTTGTAAATATCCACCAATATGAGAGTGACTGCAGTCACTTTGAGTTTAGAGATAGGTTGCCTCTCACCAGGTGACCTTTGCAGTTGCCTAGTGTTTAAAACTAGTACTCAAATACTTATCCAGAGGTTGAGGGTGCTGCATGCTCAATTTCTGGGCAACTTTGTTCGAAACTTGTTGGCTGAAACTACTTGAAGTCATCAGGCAATGATGGATTGTTCCTAGTCACAAGGAGGTTGCTATTCTATTTTCAATTTATTGTGACTGAGCCTTTAGCCCTGTGGCAGAGTGATGAACTGTCTAGAGAAAAATACCTGGAAACACAGTATCCTCATCTGCTAAAAGCTAGTGCTAGTTATCCTAATGCATGTGAAATCATGCAGCTAAGGAAATCCCCAAAAATTGATTCTGTTCATCTAGACGTTGTCTTTTTTCAGTCGGAGAAATGTCTCGTCACTCATCCAAGTGACTTCTTCAGTCTCAGCTGACTGCAGGTTTCCCCAACCTTATAAACAGTACATTTGCATAATGACTGAAACTAAAAGACACTAATGTCAAACTAAAAAACTGAAAGATGCTAGAAGGCTCTATAAAGCTAAAATACAAAATATGACTGTCGCTATAAGTATGCCACTTTGTCATTGCAATCAACACCTTTCAGATAGCAGTCCTTAATAAAGATGTGTTGGGATTTACGTGATTTGTAAAGAGCCTATAAAAACATTTATTTTTGTTACAATCTGTTTATTTCTTTTGGGCTCAAAACCAATTTCTCTTCCAGTGCCCCTGACGACTCGGAGCCAGAGCACCAGTAGTCCAAACTATTATAATTTGTGCTGGGAGTAAGAAATCACATGTGCCACAGTTTATGTCAGCAGCGGTAGCCTGAAGCGATGGCTGGTTCAGAATTTGGAACAAACTACGAAATCATTTTCTTTGCACACCATTCATTCATCTTTTCCCCCTCGACACCCAGACATCTCAGGCCTGCTTCCTCTCAACCTGACATCAGCGGCAGGTAAGCAACATTTTCCATTCCTGGATCACATGCAGGTTTTTAAAAGTGTATTTTAACATACATTAAAATGTAATCTTATTGCAAGTTGAAATGATTTCCACATCTTGAACTGAAATCTTGACAGAAACCTCTTGGTGTCACCTAAAGGACAACAACACAGACCAAATTAAGATGATATTATACATTTAAGTAAGTTATCCACCAGTTTAATCTTGGAAGTGTCATCCAAACTATTTAAAAAGGGAGGACAGTTTAGATCCTCCTCATCTTTGATGTATTCTAACTTGAAGTTCCCTCTTCGTTCAACTTGACTCCTGAAAACCTTTGTCCATAAGTGACCATTAGATGGATGGTTGAGTGTTCAGCCACCAGTGAGCTTCAGTAGAGCTACTTAAGGTCCATATTGCCCTTGTGCCGCTTCACCTTAGAGGCTCACCAGAGGACCTGTCAGGTCTGCGATGTTTTACAGCTCAGTTTGCAGACAAAACACCTCACAACCAAATCCCCTCAACAACATCTGCTGCCAATTAAGCTGAGGCATTCCTGCAGTCTGTGCTGTTTAATATTCACAGGGGTTAGGATCTGCTGGGACAAGGGTAGCTGGGGACGATGGAGGAGGGTGTGTGGGGGGAACAGCTTCTAAAATCCTTTGGTCCATGGTCCAGACACGGCAAAAAATGAGGGGTTAACAAAGAGTGAGCTGGAGCAGGGGCAGGTTAACTGGGCTAATTTGCAGGGATAATAATGGTGTTCAAGCAAGGCCTTTGGGGAGCAGCACAGTGGAACACAGACCTGACGGTGCAACCACACAGGAAGTTTACAACATGGCCCGGCAAATCAAAATGTATTTAATCATCAAACAAGCAACCAGGAGCTGGCAGCAAGGCCAGAGCCAGCAGCCATCCTGAAGATGAAGACAAATGTTTGGAGACGGGGGCCAGACAGAGCGCCAGATCTGCATCTCAAAGATTCAGAGAGCTCAAACCCCCTGATTTTATTGGCCAACTCTAAGCACAACATGTCAGAGGTGCATATTTTCTTCTACTTCGCTAGTAGCCTAGAGCATGGTATTAACAGTATAGGGCGCATTATACATGTTTTTAATTAATCTCATGTGAGTATCCAAAATCATCTTATACCATGAAATGAACAATAGACCTGGATACATTGCATTGTATTTTATTAGCTTTAATCAATGTATCCGGTACACAAAGCAGCACATATGTGCTGCCTGGCTGAGTTAAGAGAGAGTAATAACCCAGTTAATTGATAATTAGAGCCATGGCCTGCTTAAAAATGGCCACACATTGTCCTTGTGAATTTTTATGGATGTATCCCAGGCATCGCTAACTTTAGAAAGAGAAAAAAACTCAAATGAGCTTTCTCGCTGGAGGAAGTTTATCTGTTTATGGTTATTTCTGTGAGAAAATATATTTGTGTGTGTGTGTGTGTGTGCGTGTATTATTTTTCAGGAAATATAATACCTTACATAGAAGGAAACCTTCATATGAGAACAATAACACAAAAAAACCTAAAATACTGAAGCTCAGCTGTTTTATTTTCTGTGGGATGCCTGCATTTGTGAGAATATTTATTTTTCATTATGTGTAGAAACTAATAACTCCCTGGCTGTATTGGGGTGAAATGGGAATTTATGTAAAAATAAATCTGTATATATTTTTACTATGTGTCATCGTTCCCAAACGACGGCGCCCACCGTGGTGAGTCAATGGTATTTCAGCACAATCGGGGCTGTCTAATCAAAGGGTGGCGTGGATCGTGCAACACCTCTGTAGCTCCCTCAATAAAGGACACCTTTTGCCATGGCAACTGCATAAACATCTGTCTTCCCGTTGAAGAGAAGGTCCGCAGAGAATAGTGAAGGCTGCAATTTATTATATATAAGACTCTCATTGTGTCTGTGTATGTATGGTTAGTGGGCCAAGAGAGCTGCAGTTATGGTGAGACAATCAGATATCGTATTTTACAGAATGCGGTGTGAGCTGTGCTCAGTTTTGGACACTATTTGTGATTTGGGTTTTTACAAAATCTGATGGCAGGAACAAGCAAATGATGTGCTGTTAAAGGAGTAAGTGAGGGCTTGTTCACTTATTTAGAGTCAGGTGATGCCACTATACTGTCTGTGTGCTTAATCTGAAACTACAGCCAGAAGTCATAGACTGACACAGCCACTGTTTACCTCACCCATTAGTTTGTTAAGACCAACTTTAAATTGTATTTAATCTCTGCACTTTGGCCAGCACTGCATTGGTTCTTTTGGAGCCATATTGGGACAAGAGGGTGGAGTGCTAAGTTATCAGCTAATGCAAGCATGCTAAACAGGTACCATAAAATATGTAGGCACACATTTCTGTTAGTGCTAGGCTGAACGGATCCCAAGAAATTAAATGTGGGGCAAAGACGTTGTTTGAGTGGGACACGTCAAGAATGCTGGGAGGTATTCAAATATATTATATTTAAATGTATTTCAGGAGGGATTGGCATACAATTTTTTAAAGCCATATCTGACTATTTTAGTCATTTTTAGTGTTTAGGATAAAGACAGAAACTGTTTCTTAGCTTAATTTTATTTGTGGTAGTTTTCATCACATTCAACAAAATCTGCAAAGCTTGTGACTTTTTGGTAACCTTTAACTTTCCATGATTGACACAATATTAGTAGTAAATATAGTAAATGGCCATCTCTTCATGTGCATTGAATAAAAATCAAACTTTGGAAATGCCAGTGTCCTGCAGAACCAATCAAAATATGTCTCAAGGTGTGGGACACGGGGCAAGAAATAAAAATATAAAAATATTTAAATATAAAAATATATATACAAAAGTGTTTATTGAGGTCAAGTCTGGGGGCCATTTTCCCATTAAATTTTTTAGGGATGTAAATCTTTTGGAAAGGTTTTTTTTCCCGCTTCGATTCTTCGATTCTCATACAAGAATATGTCCTTTTTTCTAGGTTTTGCAAACATGTGACCATTAACCATTATGGATATTAATGATCCATTCTGATCTTGTGCTAGTCATGGTCACAATGTACCTAGAGACTGGTCCGCAACCACTGTTCATGAGGGAAAAATAAGTACTCCCATATGGTGACAAGTGTTTGATCTAGGTTGATGGCAGTCATTGGAAAAATGTTTGCCAAAGCCTCAGTCACACAGATCTACAGGCTGGTCAGAGACCCCTGCCAACCACCTGTCAGCTGGGTAAAAAGTACATTCCCAATACGATGGAAATGACATGACATCATGCAATGTGTGCATGATGTCATGTGAAAAACTTCAATACAATCCACATTATTGACTCACTTTTGGACACACCCTCAAGTGGCCACTGGAGGAACTACAGTTATACTGGCTTGCTTTTTCATCCCCAGAGACTGCTGCTTCTTATCATTAAGACTAAAAACTAGAAAATAGCTAATCTAGCTCTAACCACAGGTAAGGAAATGAGCATTCAAGCAAATCTAAAACTTGTTGTCTAAAGCTTTTTTGTGTTTTATTAAATGTTGTTTAATCCCTGGCATTTTTCATTTTAGCTTTCATTTTAGCCAGGGCCAGTCAGTTTTTATTTGGTTACAGTCAGTTTGTATACAGATATGACAGTGGTATCAGTTCACTCACCTGATTCTTTCAGAAAAAAAAAAAAAGGTAGTACATTTCTCTCAGGCCTTTTTTTTTTTATCCTACTAGACTGTTTTGATGTGAGTTGCCAAGTTTTAGTTTTAGTTTTTAGTTTGATTGTAGAAATGTTTGCCTTCCTTTGAATATAATAGAATTGCATCTGTATTACGTCAGTGTACTAAAGAGGAAGTATGTGACTAGATAATAGAGGAGCTCATCTGAGGGTTTATGTTTACATTCTGTTATGCTGTCTTCTGTATGAGATGAGGCTCTTATCACAAGCAGCATCACACTTTCTTGAACACAGTGATACATTTGTTAGATACATTTGAATTTAATTCAGTAGAAAGACCAAAGTTCCTGTAAGAAACTTCTCATAACTGGGCTCGTGAGTTTTACTTGAGTGATTGGGTCATTTCAAAAAAGAAGCCACTGATGCTGAGTTTATAATTTTTTTGTTTTGGTACTTTGAGCACCACGTGGCAAATGGCATTTATCAAAACTGAACCATCACTTTAATACACCCAGTTGGAACAGATTTGGAATAGCATTAAATGGATTTAAGCAAACCTTTTAATGTCCAGGGTTGTTGCTCTATTAATCATCCTCCCTTATCACACACGATTTATCCCTTTCATCTCACAGAGACCCTTTCAGATGAATGTTTTGGTATCTTATTCATGTGTATAATTACTTTTACTGCTTGCTTATTGATGTAGTAGACACTTTACCTGTTGTAATGAGTTACATTTTAACAGTATAAATTTTTTTAAAATTTTTTTATTGCCGGTGCCTTAAAATATTTAACCTAAATACTCACATACATACATAATGCCTTATTAAGGGAGTAACCCTTGAAAATTTATGAATACCTTGACCTGTAACTGACCTAACTCCCTTTGAACTTTATATATTTATAATTATCAGAAACTGATGCATGTGACTTTCTGTGTGTTTACATGCTTTCATCCACTGACCTGGAATTAAGCCCTCTACAGACATTTCTCATTTCCAGCTTCATGTAACATTCAGGACCCTGAGTTTTCGTCATCTTGTAGCTATGTCAAAACACATTTCAGGGATCTGTTGATACACGGCATCCAAGAAACATCCATGCTCTTCACCGTGTTTTACATTCCCACCTCATGCCTCACATAAAACATTACATGATGGAGCGATTAGCTTAGTGCTGACAGAGTCCCTAAACATTCAATGCAGGAAGACCATTATGCTCACGCTAAAAATGAAATGACCTCCCGGTGATGGTAATGCACGCCGTGGCCTCATTTTAAATGGCTTAAAAATGATTTATGAGATTATGATTTATGGCCAAACACCATTTACTATGTAAGTAGTGCAATTAAGATACAGGACTGTAAACTCTACAGTATTTCTGCTCCTAAAAATATATATGCGTATGGTACCTAATGTAAGTATTTGTTTCACAGTGATATGGATGCATATACTTGTCAAAAGTGTGAAGTCTGTAATCAGTTGATGGTTTAAGTTCAAGGTTATGTTTTTTTTGTTCTGTTTTAACCACATAAACACAACACACAGCAGTCTGTTGAATGCATTCAGTGTATTTCTAATGGCAAACAGAATTTTGATTGCCTGTTGGCACAAAAACATTCAGCCAAGTAACCATAAGCTGTCTCTTGAGTTTTCCTATATTGTCTGGACTGTAAATGAAGCCCATCTAATGGGATAATAACCTGTCAGATATCCAGGGCGAGCACAGAGTTGCTCTGTTTTCCAGGAGATGCTGAGAGTGTCAAAGAAGCAGAGGTTTGTTCGGGTGTCTCTTTTGCCTTTTGTTGCCGTTTGAGTTGGGTTGCTGGCACGCAGTGAAAGGTCCGTGGAGAGCTGCCAGTGGCTGAGGTCATTATAGTGTGAGTTTCTAGTAACTGTGACCACAAAGTTATTTTCACCGACTCAGCAGAGAAACAACACAACAATGTGTGTGGTTTGGAGTTATTGCCGCAGTTTGAAAAATGGATCTAAATATATTCTAACTGGAGAAGAAGTGACAGCAGTTGAGCGAGGCTGACATTTAATATCAGAACTCTGGTCCTGAGTTCAAATCGCTGTCCCTGCAGACATCTACCCTTTACCCTTGTACACAGCTCAGTAAAAGAAATCTCTGATAAAACCTTGTAGGGCTGGGCGATTGGCAAAGGTGGATTTTCACGGTTTACTCCCTTAACATAGCCTAGAATATTTTTCTGTCGAGCTCTTTCCTCAAAGTCTGGAGCTGGTTTTATATGGAATAAATCCACCGGGCTGGCTTCCACCTTTAGCAGACAGGAAGCAATTAAAATCAGACTTGACCAAAATGAAAATATCTACACCTAAAGAGAGTTCTGCAAGATATGGCAAAAACAGAAAAATATTAATCATATTGCTCACCCAAAATGGATAACTTTGCGCTGTTGCTGTTCTTGAGCCCAAACATTATCCCCCTTTGTTGCTGTCAGTGGCTCAGGCTGATGTTCTGTCTCCCCAATTAGTCTGTTAATAGCCGTGATAGATCATTTGTAGTTGTACATGCGAGGAGCAGGTCAAATACAAACGGGAACACTGAAATGCATATCAAACCAACTTCTACTCATTTGTCATGCTTTATCTGCACTGTATATGTTTTTGCTTTTCCTGTTTGCAGAACTTCAGGTTTAGGGTTGCAACTTATACTCTCATTTTTGTTCTGGTTTTCAACATGGCTACAAGATGTAACACAATTACATGGCTTTTACACATCTATAGACATCTGCGTGCCCTCCCTTTTCATTAAACCAATCTAAAGGAGCTCCAGGAGGCATGAGCTAAAAGTTTTCCACAGTGAATAGACGATTCTTTGACAAAACCAAAGTTTAAAAGACAAAATCAGTCAAAAAGTATAATTTCTTATCTTGTTACTGTCTTCAGTACATTTCCCATGGACTTTGCAACTTAGTTGTTTTAAAGCATATAGTATGTTGTATTAGATTTAGTTTTAGTTTTAAAATATCTATTAGGCTAAAGAGTAGAGTGTGAATGGGAGTTTAATTCCATCACTCTATGATAGCTGTAATGGAACCGTGAAGACGTGGGAATTATGAACAATAAGATGAATCTTACTGCTTTTGACGATTCTTCAAAATTTCCTTTGGTACCAACAAACGGTGCATTCTTATTCCCAACTCAATGCATGAAGAGGAATAAGGACGTCCAACCAGAAGACAGGAATTTCCTTATATTTCCATTATTTTTAATTTTTTTAGCTTTTATTTTCTGTTGCTGTGAGGTAACACAAACATTGTTAATCATATATTATAAGGCAAACCTATCACAGCTCTAGGGTTAGGGTTAGATTTCTATCCTGAGCACAACTAGTCTCCCGGGACACCAGCTCACTACTTTTCCCTTAGGTCTTTAAATATCATTGAGTGATTTC
>VUQG01045485.1:0-10210 GCA_015106755.1 Etia nguti | reverse complement strand
AATTCATTTATTTCAACAAAGTAACTGTATTCTGAATATCACCTTTTTAAACGGTAACTGTA
Organism: Etia nguti; assembly: GCA_015106755.1. NCBI lineage: Eukaryota > Metazoa > Chordata > Actinopteri > Cichliformes > Cichlidae > Etia > Etia nguti. The sequence goes on along the minus strand of VUQG01045485.1, from coordinate 10,148 downwards.
ACAGAATACAGTTAATCATATTTTGTATTTTAAATACGTAACGCCGGTACATGTGTTCCGTTACTCCCCACCCTGATTATGGCGATATTACCTGCTACCAGCTCAACTAATGCATGATTCACTCAAACACATGTTCAGTTTTAAAGTAGATTTTTCTTGTTTTTGAAGCTACCTCCTGCCTCTGTAATGGTGTGTGCTGTGAGTGAAGCTCGAGTTTTCCAGCTCTTTGTAGGAATCTCTCTGTGAGCGTCCTCGTGTGAGGCCTGAGAGCTCTGCACAGTTCTCACGTGCACAGCTGTAACTTCATTTATTAGTCGTAGTTAAATCTGAAATGGGCCGTCCAATCGTAGCTCAGAGAGAGCACGTTCCTACACCTCAGACAGTTAAATCATTGAAAGTATTTCAGAGCAGCGGAGGCCATTACTGTGCATGTGCATCACTGCTGTAGTATCCATGGACACGTATGATGTAGAACTCAGCGCGTCATTGTCCTGTCTCCCTTACCTCCACCCAGTCACAGCAGATGGCCGCCCCTCCCTGAACCTGGTCCTGCTGGAGGTTTGTTCCTGTTAAAAGGGAGTTTTTCCTCTCCACGGTCACCAACTGCTCACAGATACAGGGTTGTCTGAATGGTGGGGTTTCTCTGTACCTCTGTGGGGTCTTTACTTTTACAATATAAACACCCTGAGGTGACTGTGGTTGTGATCTGGTGCAATTTAAATTACACTGAACTGAGTTTGCAGGTAAAATACATTTTACTGTACCAAATGATTCTCTACGATAGTGAGGAAAAATGCCGTTACACAATAAGAGATGGGATTTAGTGGAGTATTTCACAAACAAACATCTGAAAACTTCTTGTGGTGGAGAATAAACAGAGTTTGAAGCATCTGTAAATCTCTTTGCTAAATTCTTCCCAGCCCACTAGAACAGCTTGATCCTCTGTTGTTGAGGCTGGCTTCAAACTGATGCATAAAAGCAGCAGGATGCTGGATTTTGTGGCCGGCTTGCTCTCAAGTCTGTTAGTCAGATGCTTGTTGGGTCACAAATGTTTAAGCTTGAAACGATGTAAAACGTTTCCACCAATTCTCCTGGAAATGAAAAGAAAGTGTGCTCGTGGCCCGAGAAAGAAACTAGTGAGCAGGCAGACATCCGACAGATACTTTCTACTAAAAACTCATCTACACACACACGCACGCACGCACACACACACGCACGCACGCACACACACACACACTGACACAGCTGTCATTCAGTAGGGAAAGAAATCTTTACTAATGTCTGCAAAGGGACTCACAAGCATTTTCACTTTTCTTCATTACAAAGTGTGCGTCAGTGAGAGTGTGTGTGTGTGTGTGTGTGTGTGAGAGCAGTCAGTGCGCAGACACAGAAGTGGTGCATGTTACATCCTGAACATGAAAGCGACACAGGTAAATGAGGGACGCCTGAAAGGCTCCCATCACTGCGTCAGCTACAGGAAATGATGCAAAGAAAAAGCAGCAGCTTCTATTTCACAGCCTTCTAACGAATCACAGAGTTCTTATTGTGACTGTCTGACAGCGTGCACACGACCCAGGACACATATGTCAAAGCAAAATAACACAGAAATAGTTTCTGACATTTGATTCACAGGCTGAAAATGTCGTTGTCGCAGTCTTCAAGAGCATCCTGCAATGTTGGGGTCAGCTTAAGGGCCGTGCACTGTGATCCCAGACTAAACTGATGGTAAATGTAAAAAACTGTGATTCCCACAAACAAGTGAACGCAACATGAAGCACAGAAGAGCAAATGAGACACATTTACAGCAGACCGACGACATCTGAGGAGCGGCAGCTGCAGGAAACGAGTGTCCGAAGCAAGAAACGACCTCCCAGTGAAGCAGGTCCCTCAGGCGCGGCGTGTCGAGCCAGCCCGGCGGGGTGCTGCGAGCAGCTCTAGCTGAGAATGCACGTCTTTGACTGAGACTGGGCCGCGCTCGCTGCAGCAGGAAGGAAAGGAGGGAAGTTCAGTGTTCAGTTAGAGTTTGGAAAGTTGTGACGCCTGACCGCCTCTTACCTTGTCTGGCTGCCGCAGCTTTCTCAGCCTCCTCCTCCTTGGCTTTCTTAGCCGCATCGATGGCAGCAACCTTGGCATCGTGCTCCTCCTTCAGGGCGTTCCACTCCTTTCTGTTGTTCATCAGCCGCTCCAGCATTGGGGTGATCTCCACGTGGAAGCGACTGAACTCCTGGGGCGACACAAATCAGACGCATCAGTGTTGCTCGATCCAAACCGCTAACGCTTCTTAAATGACACAGAGAGCCAGAGATGCTCATGGGCCATACGCTGCTGCTCCACGCTCGCAGATGTTTGTCTGAGTGGAAGCAGCAGCTGTGGGTGTCTGAGTGGGTGAGCTCTCACCTTGTACACAAAGGCGCAGACAAAGTCGATGAAGCCACACTGCAGCTTCGGAAGTTCCTCCGCTTTGTTCCTGTCCATCATGGGCTGAAGGAGAGAGAGGGAGAGAGAGCTTTAAAACACATGCTGCTCATTCCAGTGCAGCCATCACTGTGGCCTCACACACCTGTGAGACTCCTGCAGTGTCCAGCTCTGCTTCTGCAAATGACGTTTATCCACCTGCTGAACTCTCAGCTGCCAGCTCCTCACGTTTTCCTCTTTAATGACCGCCGGAGTTACTGCACAGTCTTCAAACCATGCACAAAGCCCTGAGTGTGGGCTGAACTGGAGACCAAGGTCTTGGATGTTTATTAATGAAAAAATAAATTTAATAAAGGGCTAATTATGCACACTTGAAACGATGTGAGCTTCTTTCAGACAGGAATCACCTTTAAAACAGGAGCTGCTACATTCAAACGTCATCTTTCCGGGAAACGCTGAGGCGATCCACTGAAAAGGTCACGATGGCTGCTGGAAAAGCCTCTGCAGGGTCCTGTCAGCCCACAGTGAGTCACATGACCTCTGTGGGACAGGAAGCTCTCCCTCCTGACACTGCGGCTGATTAACTCAGAGCACCGTCAGGTAAGCGTGGAGGGTGGTGCTTCAGGTGTCTGAGGTACACGAGAGAGCAAGGCAGGGGAGGACAGGAGGGCCGGAGAGAATTCGGTCAGCCACAGTCACGGCTCTCTCTGTATCAGCGCTCCACATGATGGCTCAGCACCGCCCGCTCAGCAGCGCCACAGGGACGTCAGTCTGTCCTTTCATGTTTGCTCCCCATCACTAATGAAACCCCGTGGATTCGGTTCACCCACCAAGTCCTCCGCAACTCCAACTTCAGAATAAACGCATGGAAATAACTGAGCAGAAATGTGTTTGGAACGTTTCACTGTTCATCCGAATGAGTCTTAGTTTAAACTCTAGAACAATCGAGTGAAGGTTGGGAGGGTCCAAAGCCCTGATGTGAAAGGAGATCCGCTCTTTCCTCTGGAGCCTTCAGGCACCATGTTTGCCGTACGTTTGAGGAACCGCGGACCTTCTTTCATTTTATTCTAAATATTATTTTCACTCACATTTCTGACAGGGAACAACAAAAACCCCACAGCTGTTTCTGTCTGTGACTGCGTCCATGCTGTAACAGTCACAATGGTGTGGTGTCTCTTTAAGACAACTTAAGGTAAGGGTTAGTGATGTCACTAGTATGCGCCACTCCCCTCTGTGTGGTGTATGAGAACAACGTGCTTGCACGTGAGTGTATGTACTCGGACAGACCTTACATCTTTCACCTCTTTAACTTTTTTCAACCTTACGGGTTGTAGGAACACTGTGCTTCATGTTTGATAAGCAGCAGCCGTCCAACTGGGCCTTGTAAGGTTGATGAAGAGAGTGTGCATTAAAGGACAAGCACTGTGGAATTCCCAGTACCAGTGTGGTCGTGAGTTTTTCTGACTGTCCTGTGTTACTGCCGCTCCTCTCAACCACTGAGTACAACCCACGTTACAATGTCTGTGGGCTGTACCCGGAGACCTGCCTGAGCTTGGACCCATGCTTATTATTCATGTATGATGTGATATGACGTCAGCTCTGCTTCAGTGACAATAGAGGCGTTCTAATTCTGACGCCACGTGAGAACCAAAGGATTGGTTGTTGATTCTAAAGGTCAAAGGTTAAAGTGAGAACAGCAGAAGCTGCAAACATCTGAACTCTTACGATAGGCTGCTGCTCCAGGACCGTCCTCTCCAAGTCTCCCTGCTCCCAAAACTCTGCAGCGACAGACAGCGCCACCTGGAGGGGGAACCACACAGGTCAGGTCAGAGCTGCTGCTTTGAAGGAGAACACACACACACACACACACACACACACACACACTGAGCTGATTGGAGGAAACATTTGATGGACCAGGAAATGGTCCTGCGTGTTTCACATCGTCCTCTAAATCTAAATCAGACTGCTGCAGTGTCAGGCTGTGTCTCACTGAGATGGAGGAGTGCTGATGAATAATATGGAAATTCAGTATTCAGCAGGGTGTTAGTCATTGAGCCAGTTTTGGGGAACAACTGCCGCGAGGGAAGCGAAGCCTGTAGACACAATCTGTGTGTGTGGGAAGCAGAGCGGAGTGAAACGTGGGAATTATCAGCCATAAAAATGTCAGCAGAATCTCACAGAGAATCAAGAAGCTTTTGTCTGTGAAACATCTGAGCGAGAGGCATCCATCACCGTGTATCTGCACCGGATTATCTGTTTAAATCACAAAGCAGACTAAGAGAGCGACCGGGGTTAGATTACAGCGGGCTATCGAGCGTCTGCACGCCTCTGCTCACGCTCGCCACCGACGTTTCCGTATGACAGGTGCTCAGCTCTCAGGGTAGATTCAGGTGATGAAGGAGCATCAGAACACACTGGGAACATCCTCAGTTCCAGCTCTCACTGTGTCCGTTACAGGATTTTTAAATAGCAGAAGGCTCTCGGGATCAGCGGGACGCTCCCCTCTAAAGGTCAGACGCTTGGTAAAAAGGGACATTCCAGAGAGCGTCTGCTAATCCCGAGACCTCTGAGATCAGGACCCTGATTCTGATGCGATTGGTCTGGTCTGCTGCACAGAACATGAACACCGCCCACGAGCACGTTTTGCAGCACGAGCTGCATTCAGAGCGTTAAAGAAGAATCGAACCTGTTCCAACCAGATGCCACATGGGCCTGAACGCTTACCCAGAATGCACTTCTACTGCTCCTCCATGTCACAGACATCAAACTGCTGCAGTTCATTCAGACCCCAATGGATCCATCACAGAAACCAGGTTTAGTCTTCAGACCATGGCCCTCACTGGGTGTTCCTGATAAGTGCAGTACTTAGAAAGTTTGGCCCAACCCCCTTCACGTCCACCTGAGCAGGAACGTTTCAATTAAAGCGTGTTTGTTTGGATTGGCTGATCTGAATAATTAATACGGCTCAACCGTGCAGTAAATCACCTGGAGGACAGCCTGACAGCGTAAGCACAACTCCACCTGCTTGTTATGCTAATCATTCCCCGACTCCTCAGAGGTGTTGGGCGAGTCCTGGGGGGTCCAAACCCCCGCTGGGAGCCACCGTTCCAGAAACTACACGCATTATTAGTCCTGCTTTCTGTCAGCAGATGCTTCGCAGCGCTGTGGTGACGTGTGTGGGAGGAAGAATCTAAAGACAAATAACGGTAAAAAAACATCGCTGTTAAACAGCACGATACGCTCGCCGTTCACGCTGATATGGCCGTGTGAGCGGCCCCGTGCTGATATTACATACTTCACAGAAATGCTGAGCCTGCCAGGCGCGCCGAGCGAGCGAGAAGCAGCAGGTTGCTTTTGATGCACGAGGCCGTCAGGGACCGACGCCAAACGCTGCCTGGGAAAAATGGCAGCGCTGACAAAACGTCTCTCTGCATCTACTTCATCACGGCTTGCCTCTCACAGAGTGTGTGTGAGTGTGTGTCGGGGTACAGCAACCAGAACTGAGACGGTCAGGCGGGGGCCTACCTTACTCTGGATCTCCCACGGTTTGGCGATGGCAGACAGGTCACAGGCTGTCATCATCATCGCCCTGCAAGCACAGCACGTGGCTGGGTCAGAGCTGCATGTCTGGGTCTCCCTGCTTTGCCTGAGTGTGTGTGTGTGTGTGTGTGCTTCTGCATACATGACGATTTCTTTGCGTGTAGTCTCCAGCATCATGTATTTGGTCCAGTCGTTCCAGTTCTCATAGGTCTTGGACTGGTCCACAATCTTCTGGAACATGGTCCTCTTCCTGCACAGAGACAGACATTCCAATCAGCTCATAAGAACCATTCGGCTCCAGTTATTCCAAAGCCTGGAGAAAGTGAATGAAGCAATTCTGTGGTCCCCTGCTGAATGTGGAAGTTTGCTCACTTACAAAGAAATAATCAGTCTCTAATTTTTATGGAAGTTTCATTTTAAATGAGAGCGACAGAGCATCACCCAAAAACCCAGAAAATTCATTATACAAACAGATTTTCATAACAATTTGATCCAAGCAATTCTGGCTCCCACAGACGGGCTGTGTCCGTGTCACATGCACTACATGATTACAGTCAATCAGTCGGGTACTCGTGATCTCAGCTCATTGTGTGAACAAAGCACAGCTGTCCACAGACTCAGTTTCACAGGACGTCAGGGCAGTACTTCAGACAGGAAGCTCAGGGAGAAGATGACACTGAAGCCGAGTTCCATGCAGGATCTCGCCCCATGGGGTGAGGATCATGAGAAAGGTGGTGGGAGGAGCTAATTAATGATCTGAAGGCAGGCGGTTCCACAGGTATGTCTGAGGTCTGCAGGGAACATCATAGAAGGCTTGGTTCTGAGGTCAGATGAAGCCAAAAGTTAGCTCTTTGGCATCAACTCGACCCGCCGTGGTCGGAGAAAGAGAAATGCAGAGTATGACCCAATAATAAAGACCATCCCCACAGTCAGGCGTGGGGGTGGCAGCGTTATGCCTTGGGCTGCTTTTCTGCTGAGGGTTCAGGATGACTTCACCGTACTGAGTGGCCGATGGATGCGACCACGTACCGTAAAACCTTGGACCATAACCTTCCCTCAGCCTGAACACTGAAATGGGTCGTGGGTCAGTCTTCCAGCACGAGAACCGCCCAAAACACCAAGGTACCAAAGGGGGCGCTAAAGAAGCAGCACATTAAGGTCAGACCAGACTTGAGTCCTACAGACAATCTGTGGAAGGAGCTGAAGGATCTGGAGTTTGTCCAGGATCCTCCAACTACAGGCGTCTCACTGCTGCGCAGCAACAAGCCTACACCACATTTTACTTTAGGATCAAATACTTATTCCACTCAGTGAAATCCTGCAAACAACTGTTACATGATGTGTTTCCTACATTTGATATTCTGTCTCTCTCTGTTAACATGAAACCATAAACATTAGAGACTGTTTGAATTCAGCAGGGATCAGATAACTATCCCCCCGCTGTAGGTCAGGTTACTGAAGCCTTCACGTTCCAAAGCTAACGCTGTGGAACGATGCTGCAGGTGTACTGACTTGAAGTAGAGAGCCAGATCAGTGGCGATGATGGCGATGTCCATAAGGTGGATGACGAGGTCGTGCTGGCGGCGGTTCAGATTCTGATAAATGTTTAGCGCCTGAAGCAGAAGAGAAACAAGAAAAAGACACTTTGAACAACAAGAAAGGATCCAAAGGTGGAGGTTCCTCCACCTGAGACTCCGCCGCCAGAGGAGCTCGAAAACGCCTCCTTTGATGAAGCAGAGGTAATGCTCAAACATCTCAGCCCCACTGCTGAAGATGTGACGGCAATCAAATGATCACTGCAGACGAACAAAGCTTCAGATCTTCATATTTAACATGTCACAGGTGTGTGCGTGTCTGCGCATGTGCGTGTGTGTGTGTGTGTGTGTGTGTGTGTGTACCTCATCTCTCAGCAAAGTCTTTCCAAACTCCAGATGGTGTCTTTCCAAGATGGAGGAGCCGTGAAGCTTCGCCAGAGGATTACCGGACCTGCACACACACACACACACACACACACACGATGGGAGGTTAGGCTGTGATAAACCATGCATGTTGAGCCCAGGGTGGGCCTGGCTGCCTGTGTCCACTGCTAATGGTGGCTTTCATTAGCTCATCCATCAGCGGGAGGAGCAGAGCAGCTGGAGGCGTAGCTCGTCAATAATGACTCATTGATATTCTCCGTGTGTGACGTTGACTTCAGCTCGGCGGCTTATGGGACGAGCGACTGTCGCTCGGAGTCGATAAACGCTCCTCAGAGTAAACTAAGGTCTGATTTCCAGAAAGTTTCAAAGAACGTGACCGATGCTCTTCAGCAAATCAGGACACGCTGCTCACAGAGACGACACCTGCTCACTATTCAGGGTTCCCACTGCTGCCCCTGCACTTTGGCATCCTTACGTGAGCAATGTGCAGGTACAGAGGATCGCAGCAGTCTCACCTGCTCACCAAGACACAGGTAAGTTGTAGCCACGTGTATCAGCGTGGTGTTTGTTCTCAAACAGGCGCACTGAGTGTGAGGGTGCTCTGGATTAATGAAACTTTGATTTAGCTGTGAGTTTATATGTGCAGTGTTTTTCAATGTTAGGGTCTGCTGGTAAGCATCACCAGCAACCTGTGGAGCAGCTTCAGAATAATGTTCCTCACTGTGAATCATCTACAGAACATCATACCATCAACATACTCAGAGAAGCTGGAGGAATCTCTGTGCGCAGGCTGATAAGGATAGATCAGGAACACTTCCAGCATCTGTGAGCGGTTCGGCGTGCCGTCCACAAGTGCAGGTTACAGCTCCATCATGGATGGAAGACTCCACGTGTGACCACGATGGAGAAACGTGCTCCTTTAAAACTGATCTGAGGTCAGACCCGTCCAAACACGGACCCGCGTGAAGAGGAGAGCGAGCGTCCGGCTCGTTAGCTGCAGTCCAGACCTTTCAGCAACAACAGGGAGACGCAGAGCCTCAGCTCACAGACCATCACAGACTCATGAACATGGACCTGACGTGTCACTGCCTCCAAATCTTTTTGTTAAAAGGGAGTTTTTCCTTCCCACTGTCACCCAAGTGCTTGCTCATAGGGGGTCACATGTATTATTGTAGGGTCTACCTTACAATATAAAGCGCCTTCATGTAAGCGTTGTTGTGATTTGGTGCTGTGTAAATAAAACTGAATTGAACTGAATCAAATTTATAATGACTTAATGTTTTTCTTACAGTCTTTGATTTGGACATTTGATTGTTTTCTACGTCACAGCATCCCGACGTTTTGTAATTGTGGTTGTAGTTTTCTCTTATTTGGCTGAGGTTTCATTAAGAATTGTTAATAAATGCCATATTTTCTGCACATGCTCCTGTCAGAAGACCTGCTTCTTAAGCCAAACAGTAAAAGCTGCCTTCGTGGGTGGCCTCGTGTAGAAATCTGCGTTTGATTTGATCAAATCGACCAAACAGACCGTACAGAAAAGATGGATGTCATTTTAAGCCCTAAACATCGTTTCTCTGTAATGACCAGCAGAGGGCGACTCCTCTGTGAGAAAATGAGGCTCCTGCTCAGCTGTTCTCTGAGCTCAGGAAACAGTCACAGATGTTTTTAACATGATTTTATTCTGCAAATGACAAGCTAAATGCTCCACTGGTGGCTACATCCATCTCATATATGCAGCATGCATGCCAAACACTCCCACCCCCGCCTTCTTACTTCATCTGGTAGAGGTTGTTGGTTCCTCTGTGGTCGATATCGTGACAGAAGCCGGCGGTTACCATGGCCATGCACTCCAGGTCTGTGTAGTAACGCTTCAGATCACCTGTCTGAGAGTGTCAGTCACACAGAGCAGATGTTTATTCATGGAGTCACCGTGCAGGTGTGCACACGCGCACACACACATAGACACACACACACAGACACACACACAGGGATTTACACCGATCCACACCCAGAATCATTGCATGTGTCTGCGGTGTCTGAATATAAACTATGACTCTGAGTGGTTTTCTTATTAACGACCACTTCAGGCACACTCCATTATCTCTGCCGCTTACACACAAACATGCACGGCCACGTGTACAGTACGCTCCACATGATAATGAGCAAAATAATGAGAGGAGAGAAGAAGAAGGAAAGGATGTTCATCACCTTGACTGAGAGAACGAAGAAGAAGAAGAACGGGGTGAGCAGGGGGGCGGGGCAGAGTGTGTGTGT
>VUQG01045484.1:104176-133620 GCA_015106755.1 Etia nguti | reverse complement strand
GTTTTCGCCGGCTGTACTGAGCCGGCTAGCTATTGAGCTGGTGGGTAACAGACGTCTCCGAAAACGTCGGAGCACTTTTGCAAATATGTGATGTCTTGATAAACCGAGCAGATATTTGAAGTTTACACACCTACATTCTCAGCTGAAAATATCTTAAAAGTTTATTTTGTCACCCAGAAAGAGTAATAAGAGTAATATTAAAACTAAGTAGCTGCCGCCATTGTTGGAAACTGGAATTGGCTGGGCCGCGCTATGAATTCTGGGGTATGGTGGGCCACGAAGGATACACCGTATCCATCCTCCAAATCTGGGGAAAAGGAGGACGCATTTGTTAGCCGCATTTGGGGGAGTCTACGGTTTTGGACACCCTTCGTCCCCTGGCTGTGACGTAATCGGCCTACAAATGCGTCCTCCGGAGGATGCAGCCCATGGTTTTGGACACCCCCTTAGACGCATCCTTGTTCCGACACACCTGAATAGAATGAATGGCTTGTTACCAGGCCTTTGCTAAACTTGATGGCATGCTGAAGAGGTAATCCAACCATTTGATTCAGCTGTGTTGGAGTATGGATGCATCTAAAAGCTGCAGGACAGTAGCTCTCGAGGACTGGAGTTGGACACCTCTGCTGTAGGTCATCTGATGTCTGAGCATACAGTTGCACTCTATTGGTTATAGCAAGTGGATATTTGAGTTTCCATTGCCATTCTATCAGCTTGAAGCAGTCTGGCCATTCTCTTCCAACCTCAGGGATCAAAAAGGCATTTTCACCCAGAGAACTTCTGCTCACTGGATATTTTCTCTTTTTCCATTGAGACCGTTGTGTGGGAAAATCCCAGTCAATTAGCAGTTGGGTGGTTCTTTACCACCAACTGTACTCATCCCTTAAAATTTGTCATATATACAAATATATTTTAACGTCAGCCAATGAGTAGTTTTGCTGCAGAAGCCAGGTTTCAGTTTTTCAGTTTTATTTATTGTTCACATCAAGTTCTAGAATGAACTTCACTACTTCAACTGACTTTGAAATTGTCAGTTTTACAACACCCAAACAAATTTCTTTATCTTGCCTACTTTTCCCTAAAAAACTATGTATTTTAGTGTGGTGCGAGTATTCTTGCTCACCAGATATATTACCATTCAGTTATTGTCTGTTAAAAGGTGTTAAAGGCTCATGTATTACTATATAATGGGGAAAGCTTTATATTAATCTTAGACATGTAGCATAGTGAATACCATTTAGCATTATTGTCATAATGGAAGAAACATTAGAAAGCCTTTATGTAATGTTCATTTAATGTACATATGTGATGTGTCCTTGGCCATGAAATGAGTTTAACTCATCACATCTTAAGATTCATCACTGTTTACAAGTTCTGAATAAATCCTCTTAAGCATTACCTATTGCTCATTTGAATCGTCTCCCACGTTTGTTTATTTTTACTCATATCCTGCTATGTAATTTCTGTGGAAATGATTAATATTTTTTCCTTAGAGGTGACCATTGTTCCCATTAAACTGGCCCTTTAGTTGCTCTGTCACTTAAGTGGCAGACTACTGTTTTCCGATTGCTGTTTTTGATTTGCCTTAGTTGTCAGTGAGTCACAGTATGATTTTAGGCAGTGAGTTCTAAATTACCTCTTTTTAAAACAAATCTGTACTCATCATCTAACTTATTATTTCAAGAAAGGACTTGTTATATGAATGCAATGAAGTTAATTTAAATAATGAATCTGAGAGGTTTTTTGTTGATGATTAGTGAGAACCCCACTGAGCAAAAGTAGCAAACAAGACAAAAGCAAAGATGTCTATACCTAGACAAGTCAACTATAACGAGCTTTTGTACCTACTTTCTTATATTTCTTCCTCATTATGAGAGACTAATTTTGTATACTGCTGTGAAAAAGAAAATTTATGCAGATGGTTCCTTGTTTGATAGTGAAACTCTTTAGAAGCTCTTTCAAAACATTCTTGCTGGCGTCCTTATCACAGAATATGGGAAAAGCAAAGGAGGATAAGAGCTCAGGGAACAGGATAAGTCATTGTATAATAGGTATGATGGACTCACCTGTTCAACATGCAAAAGACAATGTAATCCTTTGAAAAATATGACATTGACAGAATATGTAGTTTTAAAATCGGAGCTTGTTTATACCTAATTATAATAATAAGCCTAGAAAGAGGCCTGTTTTTTGATGGTGTTAAACCGTTAAAAAAAACACTAAACACTAAATCTGAATGTTAAAGGTGAGTTTCTGCTTTTACTGGTAGGACAGTCTTTTCACATTTAACCAGAATATATATACACGATTTCACAATCCAGTTTGCATAATCATATAATTTACATCCTGGCTGGCAGTGACTGGCTTATTTTTAGGCAAAGCATCTCTTTTATCCTTTTCTCCATAATTAGATGAGCAAGTAAAATGCATATAAGCATCTCTTTCTGGGTCATAGATAAAAAGTGACGGTGGCCAATTAAACAAGACATGATTTTAGGATTACTGCTTCTTCGACATAAAATGTCGAACATAACCATAAAAAGGTTTCACTTGAAAAATAGAGCTGCTTTAAATCTGGCTGAGTTGAATTTCCACATTTAGCAGAAGCACAGTTTAATTAATTTGATTAATCTTATTAATTTTTACGTTTCAGCTCTTTGTCTGCTGGCTGCAAAACTAAATCTGACATCAGACTTATCAGGTGTGCCATTAAAGAGATCTTCATAGGAAGATGAATAATGAAAATAATGAAAATTACAAGACATAGGGACAGATAAAGATGTGGTCTCAGAGTGTGAGGTTGTATGTATTTTACAGAACAAGATTATCTCAAAATTACTTACGTTTTAACATTAGAATAGAGGAAGGACAGAGGATACGTTGGACAAAAGAAGATGAAGATGTCAGATTCCGATCCTAGCACCTGGATGTCTCAACATGAATGAAGACTCATTGATTTCTGATCAATCTTTGGCATGTTTCCTGTTCTTAGCTGACAGGACTGGTAGCCAGTGTGGTCTTCTGCTACTGTAGCCTATGTTCTTCACGGTTCAGTGTGTTGTGCCTTCAGATATCCCGTTCTTCCAGCATATCCAACGTGGGGCAGCTGGTCAGTTAGGAAGCTTTTCCTGTCTGTCTAGGTTATCAGTCATCCAGGTCATGGTAGTCTAGAGAGCTTGAAAAAAGAGGCAACTTGACTTCTTCGAGTTTGTAAAGGTGTTTCACCTCTCATCTGAGGGGCTTCTTCAGTTATAAAAACAATACCAGCTCTCTGTAACCTTTTAAAGGAAGTACGTACCTGCTTCACCAGGCATCTACCAACTCCCTCCAAGGTCCCTCTAACCCTGGACCCAAATAAGATTATTAGGAACTGTCAAGATTCCTCTTAAGAATCGTATTCACTTCCTACACAATTTCTTACTCCATATCTCCACTCTGCCAGCGCTAGTCTTCAGTGGTGCTGACATGCCTCGTCCACCTTTCCCAATAAATTCATTATTCTACCTTTGTCAGTAGACATGTAAAACCTGCCAAGCATTGCCTGAGTTTGCTCCTTGGGTCCGAGCACAACCATGCCATGTTCAAAGTCACTTAAATTGCCTTTCTTTCCCATTCTAATGCTCGGTTTAAACTTCAGCAGGTTCTCTTAACCATCTCTACATACCTAAAAGCAGTTTCTGCCACATATTGGCTGATTAGATAATTGCATTGACGAACAGTTGAACAACTCTTACTAAAAAAGTGGCCGGTGAGTGTATTTTAGAAGTTGATTCCTTCTGAGCTGCCACAATTTACTTGCTTCTGCATCAAATGCATTACAATGTGATACCTAGAGGTCTTGACTAAGGGTCAAATATGTGATGATTGAGTAGTGAGAATGGGTTGGCTTTCAGCTTTAGTCTGCATGTGCAAAGATTTAGAGTAGGAATTAATTTAAAGTGTTTTGTGGTGTGGCGGTTGCACCGTGTCCCACTTCCAGACACATAGTGTGTATTATTGTTTGTACCATCATGCCAGCCATGGCATCCTTCACAACCCAAGGGGCTCCCGTTTTGTCACAGCTACACAGCACATTCCAATACCTCCCTCAGTGTTGGCACAAACACTCGCCGGTTGCAAGTGTCCCCATAGAGAATGTTGGCGGTGCGTTGGTCTGCCCGAGTGTAACCTAGCCGGCCCACTATCGCTCGTCTCATCCGTTACACTCTGCTCCCATTCAATCAGAGCCCCACGCCTCAGAGGAGCTGCAGATAAAATTCTCATTATCTTAGCTCACAGAATTAAAGGGACCAGGACCGAGGGGCGGCACACACACACATAAACACACACACACATTGATTCTCGCTAAATCTCACATGCGAGTACAGTAGACCACTCATGTGCATACACATACACACACACACACAAACACACTCCAAACACAGATTTCCAACTCCTGCTGACTCTCCTATCCTAATTTGTGCACCAAGGGAGGCTTTATTGCAGGAACAGTTTGTTTCCATTTCAATTCTCTCCTAAGATAAGTCTTCTTCAAATAGATTATAAAAAAGATTGCTATTTGCTATTTGCTTTTTTCATGTGTGACCATTGTCCAACTTTGCGTTCCTGGCAATTTTTGCTGTGACACTGTACGCAGCTTTAAGCAAGCAATGTCGTGCTTCATGTCACCACCCATAAAATTATGAAGTTGTCAGTATCCAAGTGTGTTCATATTAATGCAATCAATTCAATGTTTTGTTTGTTTGTTTGTTTTTCTAAAAGTTAGGGATTTGGAATTTTCTCTGTCCACTGATATTTGACATTACCTCAGTGTTTATGAGGCCAAATATCCGAGTCTGCGTGTGTTCCATACATGTGCAAGTGTATCAGCTATAGAGTGTGAGAGCAAAAATGGCCAGGGGAAATTTCTGCAGCACATGGAACCCCTATTGTTTATTAATACTTTCTAAATTGAAGTGTGCATCCCTGTATTCTCTGGGCTGTGCAGTTTTGTGTGTAAGGCACAGTGAAAGAAGGGGTGACAGATAGTCAAAGGAGGGAGGAGATAAAATGAGAGTTTCCTTTCTTAAATGGTTATTCCAGTAACCAGTATTCAATGGAGAAGAAGGGCCATTTGTTCATATTAAATGTGATTCAGCAAAGGTCTCCAAGTCCAGGCTCCGATTCAGAGCTGCTACCCCTGAAGTTTCATAATTCTCTCCATAGCCACTGTGTATAGCTGCAGTCACTGTCACATATCATAATAACCATTTGAGTTACTCTGTGCATCAGAGTGCTTTCTCCCATGACCCTTCTCACCACGATGTTACATGATATTGATTGTTTCCATTAGTAATTATTGAATCACCTCTTATTGTTTCTGTCTCACGTCACTCTTGACACTCCGTAGTTGTCAATATTCTTACTGTGCCAAGCGCTGGGTTTCAAGCGGGGCCTTTTTCCACTTGAATGTTCAATCAATTGATGATGGCTGCACTCATCAGTGGTTCAGTGATAGAGCTTTCAGAAGGCGTTAAGGGATGAAAATGTTCATCGGAATGCCATAATATGATTAGAGTTATAAACATCATTTGGTGTGACAGGGAGGCAAACCTGGCTCGCACACTGTCAAATGCAAATCAGGTGCTGATGATGAATGCCTTTGTTACTGTGGCTGACATGAGAATTGAATAAATCGGTGTAATTTAAAAGCATTGCTTTCACCTAGAGATGCCAAAGGCTCTAAAACAGTTTCGCCAAACTCTATACTGAAGGCACAGCAAGGACAAATGGCTTTCTTTGGCACACCTTCCTCGCGTTCTCCTCTTCTTCTGTTCATTACAACAAAAGTAGGTCACCTACAAAATGGCCGCCTTTTGGCCACCCTCTCAGCCCCTCTTCCTGTTAGCATATGTTTCTCTCAGGCCTCAGCCAAAAGAGGCTCCTGAATAATGCACTCAAACAAAGCACCCTAAAGACAGACAGGCAGGAGATTTATTGCCCATATTTGAGGCTCTTTTCAATAAGCATTCCTCAGCCAATTTTCCTTAGCGCCGCCTTTAATTACCTGTCTTAATAGGATCCCTGTAAGAGTGGCGGGATGTCTTCACTAATGTCTACTTCAGAATGGCGGGATAATTACACAAGCATGAAATTCTCAGAGATGTCTTTGAAAAGCAAGAGGAGAGGAGTGCATAGAGGGGGGGGGTTGGGACAGCAAGCTTCTTTATTTGCAGCTTCACAATTTGCATCGTCCAATTTGCTGAATGTAGCTTTTAATTAGGAAAGTTGTTTTTTTTCTCTGGTGAGAGTGCTTTTGGATGAGTGGATTTCTGAATTGTTTAAGTCAATGTGTGTGTACGTGATTTTTTGTGTGTGTCGATTTGTTTGCCTCTTTGTGATAGTACGGATGTTCGTGTATGCCATCAAGGATTTCTATTGGCTTTTCCGTAATCCCCCTCAAGCAATAACCTAAATTCAAACTCTACTAGCATAAATATGGTACACATTCCCTCATGTTCCCACTTGCTTATTCATATGTATTCACCTTTTTTGACCTTTTTTATCAGGTACTTAAACAGATTACACTTCCCACGCATGGCAGACTACAGCTCATAGTACAGTTATTTATTTTCATATTTTATGGATCAATATTAAGTTGCACGCTTTGATGTAAGCGGAACCACTGTGGACAGTGGAACTGACAGCCCCAAAGGGATAGCTGTACCACATTAGCAGGACTTTGGTGGCACACATGAAGACGGAAGAAGCCCGTTGCCCTCATCCTGACACATTTCGGTCCTGTCACAGCTGTGACAAGCCCCAAATCCCCTATGCAGACCATGACAGCCACGACCCCAACTTGACTGCTCAGACAGACAGACTTCACCCCTTACTTCACCTGTATATTCCTATCAGTACACTCTCACAGTCAACAATGAGAAATTCTAGGGGTGTACCTGGATTTATGTGCAGTGTACCAAGGTAGGTGCACAGCATAATGCCTTATTTACTGAATGATTCTATTTCTAGCATTAGATTAAATCTAAATGAGAAGGTCAATATAAATATATAGAAAGACCCTCTATGACCTGTATGGAAATATTTACAGATGTAGCAATACAAAATAATGCATTGCAGTGTTGAGTTATTGCATTGCAACTCTTCACATTGCACCCTTGGAAAAAAGCATCTAATCTGCTGTGCATAATCACCAGACCCTCTCCGCATATGCTCTACATTAATGCAGAGATTTAACTTAACCAGCCAACCTGCAGACAGGTGCCATGCTCCTCCTGCATCATAAATATGTATAAGACACTGTTGCAGCACTCAAACAATTTGCATAAAAGATGATGGCCGCGTAATATAATCATGATTTGCAATGCATAGAGAGCATGTGAAGGTTGAATGTGTCATCTCCTTGGAGCACACTTTCATTTTCATTTTTTTCTGTCTTTTCTTCGCTCACTCTCTCTTTCCTCTTGTTTCCTTTATTTTTTTTTGTTATTTATTTATTTGTAAATTTTCAGTGTGGTACACCTTGCATGCAGTTTCATGATTCTCTCCTGGCTAGTATTTGAGGTATTTTCTTTCTCTCTGCAGAGCAAATCTAGAAAGAAGTAGTTTGTAAATAAAGAGAAGTAGAGAGGATCATTTGCAGTGTTCACTGGGGCCTCTGGCTGGACAGTTGGTAATTCACAATAAATTGGAGTCTGACGAAACCCAGCCACCCTGCAGAGGATGGAGAAATGTGTGTGAAAAAAAGAGTGAATGAGGAAGCGTGCTTATATGTATGTAAGTGCGTGTCTGTAGAGCTTAACCAGAGTCCTCACTGGTCCTCTGGGAAAGTGCCTGACCCGTAGTAATCTGTATCGGTAGTGGATGCACACTGAGGTGGAAGTGCGTGCGTGAGTGTCTCAGTTTGCTGTGGTTTGATTTCTACTTTAGATGTATTGATTCTGTCAGTGCTCCAGAGGCACGCAGAGGTTTGCTAGGATCACACCTCAGCTTTAAAAAGGAATCGCCTTTATCTGAAGCTTTTGTTCAGTGGCGACTGCAACTGTGAACTTACCCGGTAAATGTATACAGACGTTAATGCAGACGGCTAATACACATTGTTTGGGAATTGGGAACCTGAATACTGCTAATTTGTTTTTAGTTAATTTTAACTGACAGTTAATATTTTCCACCTAATAAGGAGACGTGAAATCAATACAGAGTATAACAATAGTTCACAGAGTGCACAAAGTCATAATCAGCTGACCTCAGTGCTGATACACTTCAGTGCATACAATTGTCAAATCTCATGCAGCTTTGCAACCCACCTCCACACAAACTCCAGCTTTCATGCTTTGTCAGACTTCATCAATGTTTTATTTGTTGTAGTCGAGGCCTCCTCTGTTCAGTGGTGGGTCTTGTTACTTCTTTCCTCACCTTTTGTTGTTCTGGCATCCTTGTGCAAGGGCAGGACGTTTCAGAACTAAAACTTACTACCAAATATACAGTAAATGGGGGATACAACCTTTTTTTGATCTGTGTGAATTTTAGCTTTTTTGTGTAAACAATAAGGAAAATAATCATAACTATAGATTATAGTATTTCAGCGCTAGATAGACATTCAGTGTTGATTCCCTTTCTCCTGATTCATTTTCTATACTGGAAAAAAGTAATCCAACACAAGTTTCCAGCATCAGTAAAACTGTGTTGTTATTACTCATTATGATCAGACTGTAGAAGGTGTAGAGGGAAAAAATCCCTTCAAGTGACTCAGATGTGCAAAAGTTACCCTGCCCTTGCTTTGACGTCACTGTTTTTCAATGCACAACAGCCAGTCAAAGGATGCCGGCATTAACTAAAGGAAGTGATAAACTTGCAGACAATAAACTGTTGGAACTTGTTTTTGATTCCCATCCCTATACAGAATAGCACTTCAACTTCAAATTTGTAAAACTTTCCCTTTCTGATAATCATATTAGATATCCCATAATGTGCGCTCACAGTTTCTTTGCAGTTAGTAAAGAATCGTAAACAGGTCAGATATCCCAGGGTTGTCTTACACAGTGGAATAGTAGAAGTGCAATTATACAACAATTAGCTCTGAGCACACTTCTCTGTTGGTAGAGAGATATTCCATTAGTGCTAACATACTACAGAAATTATACCTGATTACTTCAGAGGTGTCACTCGTCTTTGTTTTCAGATAATCAGTTTCATCAGGAGAAAAAACAAAGACATCTTTCCACCTGGGGAAAACAGGGATTTAGATGATTTATTTCCTGTAATTCTTTCCAGTCTTGATAATCATACCAAGCAAATGGCTGACAGTATGACAGCTGAATGATGAGTAAATCTAACAAGAGAGGATACACCACAAGCAAAAGCAAAGTATGAGGCCTTTAAAGCTACTTCTAAAGTTAGCCTGTTAGTAGACGTGCAGAAGCATCAGAGTTGGAATTGGATGAACCCGAGCACATTCAGATAAATGTCAACAATAAGCCAGGGTACTGCAGGGACATAATGGGATGTTGCTAGGCATCAGCAAGTGTTTTTTTTATTTGAGGACAAAAATAAATGTATCAGCAGACATTCAAATTTGCAGTTTTCAGTACTGAAATGAAGCTAAATAAAAGTATATTTCCTTTAATATTTTAGTGAGGTATATTTTTGAGACGGTGTAATTAAAAATGCAATGAAAGAATTTCTGTACTTTATATTTATTTTGAAGATTTTAAATTAAATAAAAAAACAGCCTTTACAAAAAGGTTCTTGATATTTTTTTCATTCCAAGTGCCTGAGCTGTTAGCATTCACACCTCTTTTTACTCTTTTTAATTAATTCCAAATTAGGCCCATTAGCATAAAGCAATAGTAAATCTTTCCCTTAAAGTCATACAGTACAATAATATTACATTAAAAAAATTCTGATATTGCTTTAAAGCAGGGGTCGGCAATTCATTTTCCCCAAGGGGACACATAAGAAACTGGGCCTGTTGTGGAGGAGTCACACCAACAACCTGGACTCATTCTGTGTAATATGAATTTGATCGCTTCATAAGCTTATTACTTTGGCCTTTCACAACAGTCCCAGCTACTCATGTGCCCCCCTTAGGAAAATTAATTACCCCCCCCTGCTTTAAAGTGTTTCATGTGAACATTCAAAGAAGCTGCATCAGTGACTGTTAATATAAAGACAGGACTCTGCAAATGTTTCAGATCATTTTCTGCATTGAAATTGTGACCACGAGGCTCTGTGGTAGCAACAGATGAGCTCCCTGTGGGAAACTAATTTAGAACTCACACTGTATGTATGGTTTCCCAGTGGGCTGGCTGTAAGATTGGGTGCATTTCTTTCTTTTCTCATGCTTCAATAATCGCTACTTTGTCTTTTTAACTTGTCTTTAGCTTTTTGCCTTCTTTTTGCATTTGTTCTTGTCACCCTGTGTTGCATTCTCTCCGTATTGCTATATATAAGTATTTTCCAAGCCATACTTTAATGTTCTTTTCTCTTTTTTTGTCAGACCACAGTATTTATGTCTTACTTCACATGCCTTGTCCTTCTTTTGTGTCTTTGTTGATCTCCTTAGTTCTTATTTTTCCATCCTGCAGTGGCTCCACCCACCATCTCTTCCCCGTTCATCTCACTTACTCAATAAGCAGCTTGGGTTTTTAAACTCTAGGCTATGGCAATAGCACACTGCCCATCTGTCACGGCAGAGAGTTGCCATGAAATGGCCAACTCCTCAGCATTGCCGTGTGATCCTCTTATATGCTGTGAGCATAGCACTCACCCATCTCCCTCTGGGAAGGGTGGGAAAAAAAATTCCCCTCCTTACCCTGTAAGGCAAAGAGAGACTGTCAGATTTAGACTGAGCAGTGAAGAGATGGGCTTTCTCATCCTCTCAGGCTCATACTAGAGGGCACAGCTTAAGGGGAGCAGGCAGCCCACGGTTATGGAATTATAAGAGAGACACCCAGCACATCAGGTTAAGTCTTTGGCGGAGGATTATGGGTAAACAGGAAGCATCCCTTTGCACTATGCAACAGTTTCATTTCCTGGCTGGCAGGCACGCATACTGAAAAAAATCCAACCCCAGCCCGTAAAGGACTACAACACGCACAAATAATCTCGTTGACACATTCTCACACAGAAACACCCATTTCAATCTGAAATATGGCAACTCATACTGAAGATATTCCACTGGAGATGCCCCCTTGTGCATACATCAGATTGTTAACATATCCACCCTCAAGAGACGAGTATGGTTTATTCTTTGGTTTATTTCAAAACCCTGCTCACGTGGCTTACAAAACATGATTTCCTATTCATGTGTCGCTCGCCTGGAATAAATTGAAGCAGTTTTATGAGCATGTGGAGAAAATGATTCTGAATCAAATTGGTGCCCTGATTTTTTTTTTTTTCTCCCCCCATCGGATAGACTACAAACACGATTCCCACCTGGAATTTTGCACAATTCAGATGAGATGATTATTCAGCTCATACTTGTCCTACTTGCTTTAGTTCAATTTGAGTGGGCACCTGGGAATGAATGGAGAAGGGTCTGTATACAAGGAGAAGAAAACAATGAGAGTAATTCACATTAAATAAGGTGATTGCTGGATGGTGAGTTTGTAAATATGACAAAATAAAATTGCCTATTCAAGGACAGAGAATTCCCAATGTACCGAGTTAGCATGTTTGCATGGGCTCAGTTCCATTTTCCATTTCTGCAGTGGCTTACTAATGAGCCTAATAAAGTGTAAAGTGTTTGTCTAGAGAAAGAGAATATAAACATATCCAGTTAGCTCTGAATTGTATTCAAAGGGCATTTTATTTAGTTAACAGAGCTGGGTGACATGGAACAGTGGTAATGTGGTGTAAACCAAATTATGACGTTGCTTTAGTACACCCCCGGCAAACAAACCACTATTTAAATAATTACTTTTTTAGCTGATGCCTTCTCAAGGTCAGTGCCATCACATTCCAATGCTTTGGATGCTATTGCCCTTTACGTCAGCTTAAACGTTACACTAAGGCCTGTTATTGGGTACATTGCAAATCTGCCCTGGAGATGCAGTCTTCATCTGTTGGCTGCTTCATAATTTATAACACTTGTCTTGTTGTGAACTGTGGCTGCAGCTGATGTGTAATATGGTGAGGATCAATGCCTGACAGCTGAAGCTGGAACAGAAAACCAGTCCCGTCTAACCTCAAATGTCCAGTGGGAAATTCAGAGGAGACATTTTCAAACAGCAAATAAAATTTGTTGGTAACTTAATCAAAATGTCAGCTCATTCTTCTCTGTCTCCATGCCCCCTCCCACCGCCACCCTTATTGTATGAGCAGTAGTTTTATAGTGGGGCTGCAGTACATTACAAATCTTAGTACATGATACACCCAGAATATACTCCTTTCTTCCTTGCCTCCTTGTAAACTTGGCTAGGAAAATACACGTAGAAAGTTTTTTACATTTACTGGTTTCTTCTGTTGTGATACAAATTGGTTCTGGTGAAATGCAAATGCATATTTTACTATTGCCCTAAAACAAGGTAAGTTTGGTGGACCAGTAAGCGTGGGGCATTGGAGAATTGCTCCTGTGGTTTCCAAATCTCATGAATGCAAGCAGCACCTTGAAGCTAGAAATCATACACTCAGACTCTTCACTAGGTAGACACATTAATATGCTAATCCATGGTTTTCTTTGTTTTTCTATGTACTTCTAACTTCAAGCTCATGCCCAGATTGTTTGATTTCCAACAGAATATTTTGGAAATCGTCCAGAGAACATATTACTATTTTCTCTATTGAAAGTTAGTTGTGGGCTGTGCGAGGTGTTACAGTTTCTGTAATGCTTTGAGGCTTGGCACTGGTTGCTAGAGTAATTTGTGCTGCCTTCAAATTGTACAATTTTTACCACTGCATATATGCTTTCAAAAAATACACCACAAACCTGGATGCCTTGAGTCACTTTTATTTACCTTTTTTTTTCTGAGACTTGTGTGATTTGAATGAAAATCTGTTTTCTTTTTTTTTCTGTTTGTTTGGCTTCATCAACCGAAAGTAACAGTAACAGAAAACACTATCAAATATAATCCATACTTACACCGCTGCTTAGTCGAGAGTAAGCTGGGCCTTTGCTTTAATGCTGTCTTGCAACACAATAACGGATGAGAGCACTTTTCGTTTGCAGCAGGATTTACTCAACAAGATTTTCTATCTCAAAACCCCTTAATGCTTCCTGCCATGCCTTTGTCTCAGCCTTGTTGGCAAAGGACTTGCTCTCCTAGCTGCAGGCCACACCACAGCGCAGCCGTAATCTCCACAGTTGCCTGATCAGGCCCAATTCCAAACACGCTACGTTCTAAGATGCCACTTAAACATTGCCAATTGTCTTTCTGGGATGCAAAACTTCCCAAAGAATGTAAATTAGTGTGGCATAGCTGGGACGGTGCCCAACGTTATTAGTTACACATAATGGTTGAACTTTGATTTTAAGTTCTGCTTCAAATATTTGGTGGATTATAGATGTTTTCCACCCACACACTGATAAAAAGCAAAATCAAAAAAATTAATCAAAAAACACTTGTCCACCTATAGCAAACCTGGTATCATTTTCATAAATGATGTAATTTTGCTCCTGTTCTTTCTCTCCACAGAAACCTTTTCCTAATCTGTGGGAGGTAGTAATATTTTAAGTTTTTATAAGTCTGTTTTACTCCTACGTATAGTACTGTCCACAGGTCTTGAGCTACCCTTCGTTTCTTTATGTTTTGCTTCCAAGGAATCATTCAAGTATTCCAAAAAGCACCTAACTCAAAAGATGAACCATTGTTGTGTCTACACATGGCCAAAACTTAGCAAAGAATTAACTTTAAATTAATAAACTTTAAATCTTTAGAGACTTTGTTACTTGCATAGCACATAACTTGTTGCCAATGTGAACGATATATAGTTTCACAGGTATAAAATATTGAAGAGCAAAGACATATTAACTAAAAATCTTGGCATGGTGCACAATGTGCAAATCTTAAGGAAGGAAAAGGGGAGAATATGCTGCAGTACATTACACTGGACTGGAGTAAAAATCAGTGGCAACAGAGTGATGAATCCAAACTTCAAATCTTTTGGTTCAAATCATTGTCAGTAATGTCTTCTTAGACCAGTTTGATAGCACATTTGTTTCCATATTTGATTTCTTTTTCGGATCAGCCATATTCTCCAAACAGTGCCATTGCCTCCTAACTTTTCCATCTTTTACCTTTAAGGGTCTAGTGTTACTGCAGAGCAGACGGGTAACTAACCATGTCTTGTCTTACATGTACGCCCCTCACTCTACAGTACTGCCTCTCCCCCTTGACTGTTCTGGCTACTCTGCTCTTCTGTTCTCCTTGTCTGTGCTTACTAGCTGAGCTGCCTTACCTCGCTGCTCTCTCTCTCTCCTGTCTGCCATGCTTGGGTAGCTACTTGTGTTCCCATGAGGTGGTCCATCAGCCAGTGCTGCTGAGCCCTGACTGGGCATCAGCGCCTGGATTCCTCTCCAGTGGAGTTCAGGTATCATCTGTTAGCACATCAGAGCCAGAGTCGCCCCTCAGTCCCTCAGCCTCAGGCCCAGTGAATGTGTAAGGAAACTGTGTCCTGGATCTGCCTTAGAGAGACCGAGTGCTCATGCCAATAACAAACGGAGCTAAATGAAGTCTGAAGTAATTGTTTTTGGGTCACTTCACTTAATGCTATTGACTGCAGTTACCTAGCATGTGCCTTAACATGCAATTTTAAATTATTATTGTTAAGAAGTAAAACATTGTGAGATTTTAGGACTTCCAGTTACTATAGGATTGATTTTAAATATGACACTTTTTAAATTACATTTAAATCTTTATATTGAAAAAAGAGAATTACAAGGTTGATGATAAGATAAATGATGCTACAGTATTTAAGGTTTTCTTCACAAATGAGGCAATTTTGAGGCAGAAATCATGTCAACTTCATGCACAAAAATGTGCAGACACACTTTGTTATCCATGAATTGGCAGAAGAAAAACAAATACAATCCAATACAGTTTGTTTAAAAATTCCCCTACCACTGCACTCTACTCTTGACCCAGAGATAAAACCTAACAGGGTTGCCAATACATATAACCTTGCAGTATTAAAGCAGCAGTGTTCAGGTAGAAACTCCAAATAAGCATTGTAGTAGAATGGTCTTAATCAAAAGCTGCCCTTCTTCAGACCTTGTCTGGCACTTTGCACTCTTCCCACAGTGCTCATACCATCCTGCTGTGCCCGGCTCCCCTTGACCTACTAAATCCATAGAGGCAGCACTAACACAGCTTTGAAGGACTCTTGAATGTCTTTTATACTATTTGGCTGAGCAACGCTGACTTAAATTGCCTTAAATTTGCACAATTGATTTAGGATAGGATGATTATTACAACCAAAAATACCTGTCCAATCGTGGGGGGTTTTTTCTGATTATTTATTTGTTCAAAAATAAACAGTTGTCAGTTGCAATAGTTGCATATCAACCCCCCCCCCAAATAAAAATATTCACAATGGGCCATAAAATCCATTCACATTTTTATGATTTCCTCCAACATCTCTTTCATTTTGATTATCTTTCACATGTCATTACTCTCTGCCTATTAAAGAAATGTAGCAACAAAACAAATTACTTAAAAAATCTTAAAAAAGAAATTTAGTCATTGCTCTTTTCTCTCTTCTTGCCATCCCGAGAAATTATATTTCATGCATGATGAGCGCTAGCAAATGATATCATGTTTATATATCATCCGATTCTGACGCGTGCTCAGATCATTATGACGGATAGGTCCTTAGGAATGCCAGTGCACTCTCTGCCCGCCTATTCTCCAAGCTAAGGGATTTTCTAACAGATTCATCTGCAGGTGTCAGTTTGTTGGCATTGATTGGGCCTAACGGGCTTTTCGTGAAAAGAGAAGTTTGTTTGGTAAAATTGCAAATCCAGGCTGACAGTATATGTTTACTGCTTGCTGAGGAAAAACACTGAGTAGTTTCCTCGAGGAAAAATGAAAGCAAGAAGAAATCACGAGGGAAGTAATTTTCTCAAAGTCATTTACATCATTTTGATTTGTAAAACACTGATACATTATAAATTTTCCAGAGATTCTGCCCTAAAAGGATAGTTGACGGCACTCAGGAAACTATAATGCATTCAGCAATCCATTCTCCAACCTTTGAATTGAAAATGCATCTTCTTTAAAAACAATCAGTGTATTTTGCCTGACTGAATGTGCAGAGCTCAGCTCAATTAAGGTTGCATCCCATTTACCATATTAACCACACAGCATACCCCACTGCTTATGAGAGGTCATTAAAACATTCACCTTCACAGGTCAATAAAGATTCTATGAGAAAGCTGGAGGCTGATCTCAGCAGGGTCACCAGTCTTTTACCTTTGCTTAAACACACATACACATTCCTACACAAACACATACAGACACACTTAGACAGTTTTACTGGTTTTGTTAGGATTAAACTCAACCATTGCAGGTCCCAATAGGGGGATGTCCATCGGGCAAACAAAGTTCTCATTAATACTGCTGGGGTCAATGAAGTGTACTATTGGTGGCTGTAATGACTTGACTTCTTATCTGCAATGCAGTAAATGATGGCAGATCTGATTTAAAGGCACAGGCTGCAGAAAATTTAGATGGACTCCCTTGCACTGACACACTGTGAAAAATGTTACTGCGCTGTCTCGCCTTCAAAAGTCTTTTCCATAATTCATCCAAACACTGTGTTGCAATGTATTTTTTATTTTTATTGCATTTTTAAATAATCGCTAACACTGATGAATGGCCTCCCATAAACATATTTAAGATTATGAGAAAATTATTGGATGTGTTATTTTTTTTCTTGTTTTGATGACTTACACTGTTGGATTATCTTCTCAACAGCATGCCTTTCTCATTTCCTGCAACAATAGGATAAGTAAGTGGCTTTACAAGTCTTCTGTGAAGTGTGGTAGGACAGTCCTCACTACTGGGTTTGATATGTATATGCATGTGCATGGTGACATGTTTCTTCACATTCATTCCTCCTGTGTTTTAATATAATATCACAGCAGGTATCCATACAGGTAGATGAAAACCCAAGATGTTTTTTTCTTGTTTGCTTCTTTACTCCTTTGTATATACGCATAATGCAAATACATCAAGTTGCCTTGCATGTGTGTGGCTTGGCACCAACTAATTGATCACTGCTGCCTTTGATGTCTAACCTTGGTGCAATTGCCACGCTTTCCCATGGGACCCCATAATTGATCTGAGGACATCAAAGGGAGACTATGGCAGCCCCCCCAAAAGGTTAAAAAACACAAACTTTGATCCTGAGAAGCATATGCAGATTATGTAGGATGGTCATTTGGATCCATTGTTCTCATGCTAAAACTTTTTTTTTTTTATTCTTCCTTTCGTACTTTTTAACATGACAAAATTATTAAACATGGAATAGCAGCATTGTTGCGAGCTATGACCAAACAGCAGTAAGACAAAAGATAATCCAACTAAAAACACTAACCAGAGGAGTTTAAAAAAAGAGAGACAAGGCTGTTTATATATGCAATCACTGTCTCAGTTAACATATCTTCATGTTTACACTTGGTATATCCTCTACCCTTCTCACCTTCAATAGTTCCTATCTTGCTTGCTTAAAGAGAGTTTTTTGCTTTGGCGCACTAATATTTGCGTTAACACAATGGCATAATCTTCTGTCAAGTGGACATACCAGCAAATTCATACCAAGGTTAGATTGCAGACTATGCAGTGCCCACTGAAATTGCAAAGAACCCAAGCGTTACATCTCACTGGGAGCTATAGCTGCAGGCCTCAGTTAGCATGTAAAATATGTAAGTTCACTGCCAGATAGAAAGCCTCTTGTCTCTAGAAAGAACATGGCAGCACAGCCTACGTTAGCAGAGTTGGATATGAACAAAACACTAGAACAGTTATCTTTGGACAGGCAAAACCGGAACCAAAGAGTTTGGGCTTAATGCACAGCACCCTGTTTGGCTGCCATGGCTGGTAGCTGAATAACAAATGTGGACCCAAGAGCAGAACCAGTAGAGGCACCGTCTAAGTTTCACAGTCTTTATTGGATGTGAAAAGGTGAGAGTGAGATCAGGGAGGTTGGGGACTTTCCTCGGGGGGGTTTCTTCCAGGTCCGGAGAAAGATAACCACTAGAGACAGTCTGTTAAATCCAGACCCACAGTACTGCTGGTATTAGTGAAGGGGTGTGTAAGAGCTTACTGTGAGATTCCATGGGAGGAAGGCTTTCCACGGAGGCAAACAGAGCTCTGACTGAAATGTAGGTAGGTGATACCATCCAAGGGTACGCAGGCATGAGGAGAAGTTGAGGGAATCCAGGTTGGTTTGATGGATGACCCAGCTTGCTTGTCTGATTGTGAAGATTGAAGATGGGCGACATTTCAGCTTAGCAGAAGAAACACTAAGCACAAAATAGAGGCACATAAGAGCATGAATACAAAGGAATCACTAAAGAACAACATTTGGCCTATTTACCACTCGTTGGAGGCAGACTATATGGACTGAAAAAACATTAAACAAGAGGAAGTGTGGCCAAAATTTCTCCACAACAATGTGTGACTGTATATCATCAGCAAATACTTGCTGGCTAATTAGCTAACACTAAATGTCTTTTCAGGCATTGCAGGTAAAGCTGTACTTTTCACGCTGTTGCATGGTTATGATGATTAACTTGAGTTCTTAACTCAATATTATGTGTCGCCAGAGGCATGGCAAGTTGCAAAAATGTTCACAAAATGCATCAGCTACAGCGTTAGTTGCAGTCAAATGTTACGAAAGTCAATTCCATGTGCACAACATGCTGTGTTTTGATTTTTAAACACCTCTTATTCACATGGTTTATACACTTCCGTTGATTGGCTAGTGCTCCTTGCTTAGTTCAAGGTGTGGTAGCTGGGGTAGGGCATAGTTTTCCAAAATGTACTCTCCAAATGGAAAATTGCATGCTTGAAAGGTGTTAACTTCTGATCATTACATATGCTAAATGCATGATTTACTGTTAAATGGATCATAAAGTATATCATAGTCCATATTAGTATTAGAGGATTCTCCAAGATCAGTGTTATTAAAATGTTTGATTTCTGCTATCTTTCTTGCCATTCTCTTCTAAATAAATACTTGGCTTGCAGTATTATGTAGATTTTGTCACGTTTTATTTAGAGTAAACAGGTACATATAGCTATCCCCTAGTTCTTAGTCTGTCAAGACAGTAAGCATGACATGTAACACATTTTCAAGATGACTGTGAAACAAAATATTTTAAATAAGACTTTTTTTTAATCATGAGCCCTCCTACTCTTCTTTGAGCTCTCTTCTAGTGTTGACTCCTGTCCAATGGGTCTGACAAGCTCTGAAAGAGGCCTAGCTAATCTCTCCTCGAGTGTCAGCTCCCTCCTCTGTTCTTCTTCTGAAAAGATGCTGTTTATCTGACCAAAGCCCTTCGCAGTGCCATTTGCGCTATGGGGTGCTTATCGACCATGAGATAATTCAAAAGGCCCCTCAGCCAGCTTCTTGTTCATTAAAAGTTTCCTTGGATTCCTCTTCAAAAGTGCATCCATCTGTGTGCTAGGAAAAACGATGAAGGGGAATGTGAAGAGGACTGTGTATATGTGAATGGGTGTGGACATTATTTCTCAGTTTGAGTCCTTGTGCTGTTTCCTTTGATTTAATTTCTTTTGACGCGCCTGTTTGGATCACTGATGGATTGGGTCCAGGCTTGTGGTTTAAGATTCGTTTTTCCCCTGCTTCTGTTGCTATTTGATCGGCTTTGTTAATACTGATCAAACAATGATGGCAAATGTTAAAAGGGTGTCTATGACCTACATGGGCTGTTCTGCCACTAATTTGTTGTGGTAGACCTGACCACTTTTTACAGTTAAAGCTTTGACTTTAAGGATCGTCTTTTGTATTAATTTCACTCAGAGTGAGTTGCATTTGATACCAGTGAACCAAGACATCAAAGTGAAAAAACACAAGCTCTGAATTTAACAAGAAGTTCCAGTCTAGTAATTCAGTGAAAGGGCTTTTTTTTTTTTTGCAACCTTGAGCTGCAGTTGAAGTGTAATCCCAAACAATATTTGTGGACACCAATAAGCCTTCATAGACTGAGTAGCTTCCAAGAGGACAGTATTTCAAACCACCACAGATTAGCTCCAAGAAATGCTCAAGGACAACAAAAGCAAGGAGAGGAATTTAGATTGATGCATTTTTATGTAGTCATGTGCTTAATTTATCAATAAAACTGTCAGGCCTCCACTAACCTGGGCGGATGTACCCTAATATTAATCAACATATCAGCATCAATCAGTGGGTCGAGACCTGCCAACCAGCACTCCATTACAGTGGCTTAGGGACAACCTTGCTAGGGGCAAAGTTTGATGACTGATGGCTATATTGCTGAACAAGAAAAATTGGGATAAACATTATATGGCTACTCACATCTGTATCCATAGTAAGAGGAGGGCAGAACACAGACAAAAAGCAAGCAGGCATGGAGGGACTTCCTCCTTAGTTGTGCCATGTTTTTTCTGCTGTTAACAAGCAGGTAATTATGGATAGTGGTTGGGGCCATCCATCAGGGGCAGGCTTTGAGCAGATTGATACCAGCAGAGCTCATCCTGTTTTCATCCCCCTTGCTTTTAAGATCCTCAGGACGTGATTTGGAAAATGGCAAACTCCAGCCCACTCATCCATCACTTTCTTGCTTGTGTCCCTCGTGGAGGGAACCAACATGCTGCTCCTTTGGACAACCAGGAGGCTTTTGATGATGAAGCAGTTAAAATTGGGAAGCCATTAGTTGAAGGATTGTGACAAATTTGAGGCAGAGATAAAGTAAAGGGTTTACGAATTTAAAAAAAAAAGTTTTTACTACATAGACATAAGGGGGGGGGGGGCAAAGCTGCTGGAGGGTGATGATGATGCTGCTGATAATGATGCAACAGGAGAGGGGGAAGGTAAATTCATGATGGACTTAATTAGAAGATAATAACTACTTGCAATTTGCTTTAGTTAATTACTAGAAGTACAGTAGCATAGTAATGACTTCCTCTATCTTATGCAAGTAGATTTGGCCTAACTTGACAGGCTTCCCGTTTGTTGTAATTGCATAGATGCCAAGGTGCTGCCTATAAACAATAATTGGTCTGTCTCAGAAGTGTAGACAGCGAGATGTAAACTAATAGCCGATGTCAAGTTAATGTTTGTGTGACAGGATAAGCGTCTTACCTGTCAAAGTCTTCATGTAAAAACAATTAAGTGGCAGTGAGTCCGGAAGCGATTACAGCTTTGGCACAATTTTCAATTAACAGGAAGCAAATGAAACGATGTCCGTCTCCTTATTGCTGCCTTAACACTACTGTTTTAGAGCTCCACTGTCTCCAAGGCAACAGGTTGCAGTGGAACTTCAGCATGGAGGCTGAAGGGACGCATGGGAGAAAACGCTGATGAATAAACTGCTCTTGAAAGCCATTGTGTTAGTGGCTTGTCAGCTGCAAATTTTTGCTGGTTCTGATTAATTCTCCGATTCTGAATTCTTTTCATTAGGTACTTGTTTACCAAATTTAGGCAGTGTCCTTTTTGAAGTAGCCTATTTATTTCTCATCAAATAATGCAAACTGGTACAACACTGTTTACTGGCAAGGCTTGTTAGCTAAATATGAGTCTTGGCATTTGCTCATATTTCAGGCATTTTTTTAATGTCCTTTTTGTCATTGTCAGTGTGTCTCACTTGATGACCAAGACAATTATAAGCCAGTCAATCAACAGTTTGCACATGAAACTCATCTGTGAAGCTTCTGAGATCCATCTCATGAATATTGCATGTGCTCGTCTGTCGCCATATTAAAGCTGTTTTGCACAAATATTACCTTGCATAGATTGGTTTGACACAGGCTTCTTTTTGACGTATCTTTAATTCTGGAATTTTTCCTCAAGTCAGAAACCTGGAAAAGGAGAATGAGCAAATGAAAGACAGTAAGGAAGATGGACTCTGCTTTTCCACCCTGTGAATCACCAGTGGGAAAAGGAGGTGGAAGACTGTCAGCATGACGAAAATTTAATTAATCGCAATATCTGGAGCTCTATAAACAAGTATTGGATTTTCAATTTCGGGCAGAAGTCCGTGGTTGACGGGCAGGAATGCATTCCTGTGCAAGCTGAAGTTCAGTTTCTCTGCCTGCACTGGCAGGTATTGATCAGTAATTATTTACATTTGCCCTTAACTTTCCCAGGCATCAAAACTAGTCAACAACGTAAACACTGACACTGGAGAATGGCGGGAGGGGGAATCTGTGGATGTCACGACAGCCTGCACATATCTCGTTAACATCACACTCATTTTCACAGTTTTCTCTGTCTGTGTCTGGCCCTCCTCTGCCAAGCCGTGGTGGTGATGCACGAGTTCCATAAACTTAGCTAAGCCCAGACAGAAGTGTTGGCCTACACCCAGGGGAGTCATGTCCAATTTTGCACTTCATAGCCAATAAGCTTCACAGATAAGGCTATACTCGGAATATCTAATCATCTGTCAAGAAATTACTTTGTATTTTATTTATTTATTTTTTAAAAATCATGCTACAATAAGGCAAACACAAATACAACATGGTGTAATCCAAAGAAATATGCCAGTACTTTGGGAAACAATTGACAGCTTTTACTCATAGTGACACAGTCTGTTTTGGCTTATTGGAACTGGTTTTTTTTTTTGATAAATGTAGGGCAGTTTGTAGTCAGAAAATTGCACTGCAAGACTTTTCAAAAACATTAAAACATCTACTATTCAAGAATAATGAAAATATCTTCTAAATTTATAATTAACTGTTATCTGTCATTTTGAGATGAGTGCCTACAAGCCAAAAATTCAGGCTTTTGGGCAGTTTTGTTTTGTTTTTTTTCCTCACAGAAGCAAATTTAGGGCCTTCTCAAAGGTACAACAACAACAAAATATGGAGTTGGAGATGACCGTAATAGATACTGTTTTAAGTACAGTAAGCAAGATATGCAAATAATATAGCTTAGCTTATTAGAATGCAATCAAACTAGTTGCACTAATAATTTTACTGTGTCAAATCAACTTGACAGTGCCTGAAATTAAAAAAACAAAACAATAAAATAAAAACAAAAAAACCCAATAAATAAATCTTACTATAGTATGCATTAACAATGATGGTAGGAACTCAACTTTACTGAGTTTAGTTCCTATCAACTCAACTAAAAACTTGAACTTCGCTTGAACATTTCTTAAATTAAAAAATAATGCACATAATGTGCCATAGTTTTGCTTATAAATAAATTAAATGGCTAGCAATAATTGTACAAAATGTTATCTTAGTATATAAATGGCAGTCATAATAGTATGGAGTTCAACAATGCTCCACCTTTTCACACATATATCTAAAATAGACTCTATTTTGATCATTTGAGGGTGCTCCTGCAAAAAAAGCAAAAATCTCCTTGTGATTGCTTTGGTCAATAACAGATTGCTGTGGTCACCTGTAGTTTGCATGGGAGATGCCAACTTGTGTGCAAACATTTACTAACTACCTACTGAACAGCAGTGAAACTTGGAAAAATACAATTCAAACCAGAAACCGTTTTCATTCAAAGTAAAAGTTTTGTCTTCCTACTAAAGCCAACAGATTTCAAAAGACGCGACTTTTAATTTGAAGATAAATGGCAGTTATTTCTGGTTTGCACTACATTCATCATAGTTTTACAACAACTTAGCAAGTAGTTGGCGAGTGTTTGCATTTTAAATGCAAACTGCAGGTGATGACAGCAGTCTGCTAGTGACCAAACCAATGGTAAGGAGGATTTTTTTGGTGCAGTATTTATACCTCTTTGTGACCAGTTTTACCTAAAAACAACAACCAGTAGTCTTTAACCACTCACCAACTGGTCAAGGAATAGTGATTTTTTCCTACCAACTGGTTGCCAATGAGTCTCTAGGAATGTATGACTAGTAAGTATGACTTTTATGGGTTTTCACAGAGCAGGATATTGGTTTTTTTGTTTGTTTGTTTGTCTTAATGCATTATCTACAGTGTATTGCATCACTATAGCAGCGGCCAACTCACCTGTCAAAGAGCTAAATGGAACTGAAGGCCTCTTTATTTGATTATAGCTAAGGTTATTTCCCACTGGCTAGTCTCCTTTCACTTGTCAAGCATTTCATGAAATCTGCATTTGCAGTGGATGTCAGAAGTATCTAACAACAGTTGTTATTCCAAGATCAAAGCCATCAGCTTAATGGCCACCAAATAATTCACACACCTTAAGAAGTGCTGGGTATGTAAGTGCATTTTTAGTGTTGATGAGGCAAGACAGAAAAGTTCAAAGCATGAATATTGTGAGAAGGCTCCAGTGTATAAAACTGCTGCCTACGATGACTTTCTTTTTTATTATTTTGATTTTTTTGCTCTTCACAATGCATGGCTGACGCAGAAATATTTTTGGAAATCTGACCACCACATTAGTGTGCAGAGTCACATTCCTACAGGCATGTGATGATGAGTCCTGCATTTCTACAAATGACCGGACAGTAAATCTAGCATTCTCCCTGAAAATTTAGAACAACTTGCATTTGAGTTGCTGTCAATTCTCTCCTGGGGTTCTTTTGTGGGGATGCCACTCACAGCTGGTGACTCACTTTTCAGATGTCAGAAGCTGGACAAAATGCCATCATGAATTTGAGTTCTCAGAGTCTTTGGGGATGTCGACCCTCGTGCTGCAGAGTCCTTCCCTACAAACTTTTGCCCCAGTTTGTGCCTTTTTATAGCACATGACTGGTTATGCAAGAGTGCTGCAGAATTGGGAGACACTGATTGGCGTGTTCTGTTGCTTTCATAACTTGACAAGGCTGAGTGAAAGATAATGATCTGCTACAATATTTAGTACTTACCTCTTAACCTGTTAGTGACCACTGTCCACATGTAGCAAAATTATATATCACAGCGATTTTGTAGCTCAACACTTAGTGTATGAATATTCATATTAATCATGATTCCTACAATGAAATAACAGCTTCACATTGTTTAAGCTCTTCTAATCAGCGAAGGAGACTTCCGTTTCATTCATCGATTCAAAGCTGACTCCCAGCCACATATTTCCAGCACTCCTGTGAACTTCTCACTATAAAATGGTTGTCATTCATTTTCATTAACTGCTATAAATGAGGCTGACATCTGCTGTATTAAAAATGTAATTATCAGAATGCATAAATATGTAATTGCTGCCACCTGCATAATTGATGTGCACTAATGCACAATGTTGAAGGTATAAACTTCCACTTAGCAGACGCGTGCCACCTGAACAATAGGTGGGCTCCTGAGTGATAATTGAACCCACAGACAATTCCCAGGTCTGGGAAAATGTTAATCACCGAAGATGGATCCTTCATTAGCTAGCTCATCCATAAAAAGCACCATTCATAGCTATGAAGTGCAGAGAAATGGAGGTAGAACGGGAGAGAGTCATTCCCAGTAAAGAAAGAGGTGAGAGATGACCTCAAATTCACATAGAGCCAGTGAAACACCAAATCCGGAAAGCACGGGGTGAGAGAGAAAATCTAATTATGTCTGAGTCATCTTTATGGTGATTAAGATGTTGGCTAATGCGTGATACATGACACTGCAACCATCGGACGGCTGGTTCATACAGAAAAAATGTGCCTCAGTATCAAAATGCAGCTGAGAACGGAGCAAGTGAGTGTCTCTGTATCTCTATTAATCTTGCCTTGCATTAAACTAATATCACTCCACGTGCTTGATGGTTAATGCTAGTAAGCATTTCTGAGGTTTTTGCAGAAGTCTGCAAGGAGTCCTGGGTAAGCATGTTTGCATTACCACTGAGTAAGGAGAAGGAAAAGCATGGGAAAGAAGACTTTCTTTCAGTATAGTAAGTCTTTGGATGACTTGGAAGTGGCATCTTGATCGCAGTTTACCCTCAGCTGGCTATTGATTGATGGCCATTAATGACTCA
The DNA here is from genome assembly GCA_015106755.1 of Etia nguti. Classification (NCBI taxonomy): domain Eukaryota; kingdom Metazoa; phylum Chordata; class Actinopteri; order Cichliformes; family Cichlidae; genus Etia; species Etia nguti. Next base: position 107,583 of record VUQG01045484.1, on the reverse strand, counting down.
TACGCTCCCAAATATGATGCTATTACTTTATTTATGCTAAAATAATTGCTTTGTCCTTCTGTGAATATGCTCAGTGAGTGCTGCTGTCACCTTTACGTGACCCAATGAAAAGTCTATTTATCCACTTTACTTGGATATCAGATGTAAACTGGTCACTTGTATATTTTTACAGAGACATAATTAGATGTGATGGCCTGAAATGAAATAATAAGAATAAGAAAGTACAGTTTTGTCAGTGCTAACACAGAAGACAATATATTGTCCAATTTTAGTGTAGAAATGAAACCATGCTATTGCCCACTGTTGATAAATGCTGCGCACCTTAGCTTCAACTGCTTATCGACCTTAGTTTGAGGACAAACCTACATAGGCTGTGTTCTCACAGGCTGCCTCCAGAAACACTGCGACCAATCAGGAACCTCCACCATGCCCCATCCCCCAGCAAGCTCCTCGGCCCAGTCTGAGCAGCCAGTCAGGGGCCCACTGAGCTGTGGCACGTCGAACCGCATTACCCAAAATTCCCTGTGTATCCCCAAGGCTCGACTACGTTGGGAGTGTGTTGTGTCGTCTGAGGCCTGTCTGCAAGGTAGCCTCATTTTTCATCTGCTGTTCTGTCTCTTCCTCTCCCCCCAATCCCTCTTTCTTCCTCTCCCTCTGTGCAACCTCTCAGCCTGCCTTTCTCCAGCTAAATTTGGCATGTATCCCTTTAGTGTATGCTTTTGTGTCCCGCTGTATGTGTTTGCCAGTGGCCTGCTGTCCTTTTGCTTTTCCCTACAGTACCTTTCTCCTACTCTGCCTGACCCCCCAAGGGAAGGTGTTGCTGGGGTTTGTGCGCATGTTCTGTTGAACATCTTTGAAATAAACAGACACATTCCCACCCCCACCCCCCACCCAAATTATCTCTGTGTCTTAATTAGGCCCTCATACTGTGCAGAGACCCTCCCTGGTGACAGTGTGTAAGTCTGTGACTGTGTGCATGTTTGCAGGAGTAGTTTCTCTGGTGTAATTCAGCTCTAGTTGTCCTCGCTTGCCATGGGATGTTCTGTCAGGCTGACTAATTACCAACTGGTATAAGTGTGTGTGTGTGTGTGTGTGTGTGCGCATTTACTGGGCAATAATGCAATTCAGAGCACCTATTTTGTATTAGTGATCTCTGCTCCCACTGCAGCTTGGGGCATCAATATTGATCACTGTCCTGTCAACATACCTAATCAAGTTGGCCTCAGTCAATGATTCCTTATTTTTAAAGAATCAATGCATGGAAGACGGTGAACATTTGACTGTGGGTATACCTTTTTTTTTTTTTTTTTAAGTGCGAGTTCATTAACTAATACCCTTATTTATATGTGTGTATGGCTCTGTGTGTTTGTGTGTCTCATTTGTGGTTTTGCTGTTCAAATACAGCACTCCTTCAGACAGCTGATTGACAGCAAGTCGCCCCCGTGGCAGAAAATCCATGGCCTTCTTCCCTCACCTTTACTCTGACTGCTGTCTCTCTGCTGCTGATTTATTGTGATGCTAATTTGATTTTGGCTCACTGGCCTCCCACTTCTTTCTGCTGTTACCTTCGAGAGGGCTGGATGAGTCTCCTTCTGCTGGTTTTGGCATTATACAAAAAAAATTATGAGAGTTTTTTTTACGGGGAGGGAAAGTGACCAGTTATATTGGACCGCAATCAAATATAAAACTGATCAAAAAATTGAAAGCAATAATTGTTTTGGTCAGTGGATGGATTTAATGGTCAGTGATGACACTGTATTATGTAGTCTTGTCCAGAGTATTGTGCAACAAATTGTCATTGTCCGATTACATTCATTGTTATTCTTATTAGTTGTTTTTTTTGTTCACCTCCTTTGTGTTTCTAATTTCCCCAGTTCCTCTGTCACTCTGTACATGTCCTCATGTTTACCTGCGTTATTTGTACTTTAGCTATTTTCTGTTTTATTTTGAAGGTTAATGTTTTCATTGGTATTTTTCATTGGTACTTCCTTTGTTAGATTTCCCTCCTTGCTGATTGTCTGACTTGCCCTTAGTGGTTCCAGCTGTTCTCAATTAGTTCCCCGTTTATTTAAAATCCTGTCTCTTCTTGAGTCTTTTGTCAGTCTGCTCTCCTTGTGCTTTTGTTTTTGTTTCCTGTGGTTGCCTTTCCTGGATTCCTTTTTTCTTTGAACCACACCTCTTGTCTTTGTGTTTTTCTGTACTGTGTGTGTGTGTGTGTGTTTATCAGCATATTATTATTATTATTGTTATTATTTTGTTTGCTCAATCTGCTTCTTCTGTCTGCATTTGGATCCTCATTTTGATAACTCATGACATAAATGTACAATGCCTAATGACACAGAAGGTCACAGCCAATTGAGGCGAGGTCAAAGTCATCTTATAGCCCTTTTCCACTAGTACCTACTTGGCTCGGCTCAACTCCACTTGACAAGGTTTTTATGTTTATCCATTAAGTGGTAGCACGTGGAACCAGGTACTTTTTTAGTACCTACTCAGCCAGGGTTTTAAGCAATCTGAGTAGACAAAAATGTGACATCTACAGACTGCATGGCACCGATTGGCCAATCAGTGGCATCGCTCAGTAAGTCATGCGAGCTACTCCGTCACAAAACTCAAAACTGCCATGAGGAAAATGGCTATACAAAAACCAACACCGTGGTCCCCAGATGTGACAAAAAAACATAGTCCAAGCAGCAGGTATACCATCACATGTGTTTGTGTCACATACAAATGACATCACAGGCTTTTGAGCATTTTGCTGTAACGACCCCAAACACGTTGAGGTTGTACTCAGTTGTTATGGAAACCAGAAAAGTCGAGTTGAATAAGTCAAATAGGTACTAATGGAAAAATAGGGTTTTATTACTGTATTAGACAAAGTCTCTGCCTCCCTGTGTGTTTCTTTGGCCAACAAATCCTCCTACATGATTGAGCAACCAATCCTGGCCCACAGATGCAACTTTATTTCACACCAGTGATTTCTAATTTATATCCCCCAAACTTCACTTAAGCATGAGATATTATGATGCCATCAGGTTGCCTGGCAACCACCTGGCAACAGGGTAAAATGACATGTTTTTTGCCTTCATGCATCTAAAGACATTAAAAAGCATAGTCTCATTTTATTTCACTCCTAAGATCACAAACGCATCCTATTGTTTTAATTTCATGACAGTAACATCTCATTTATATATCCACAAAAACTGAATTATACATGACATAACGTCATCATGTTATCTAGCAACCACCTAGCAATGGGCTAACATGACTGTGGCAAAGGACTCGACGCACAAAATGTTGCAAGAAGGTTCAATGTTTATCTCCACTCTTTTGGTTGTGCAGCTTTTCAGATGTCGGTCAGACTTGTGGGTCAGCCTCCCCTGACACCATACCCTGAACCTCCTGCC
>VUQG01045484.1:74197-96971 GCA_015106755.1 Etia nguti | reverse complement strand
GATTGGGAAACGTTTCTCCCACTGAAAACGCTACGTCCAGATGAACAGAATCAACTTTTGGGGATTTACTTACCTGGATGATTGAGCATGCATCAAGATGTCAGCACATGAGGGTTTAAAATTTAATTGTAATTTTCTACATTCATAATTCCAAGAATTTTGACAAGATCCCCAACGCCTCTGGCTGAAATGCAGCCCTAAACCATGACAGAGCCTCCACCATGTTTTATAGATGGCCGTTGACACTCACTGTCATACCTCTCTCCTGACCTCCTCCTTTTATATTTTGGTGATGATTTGAACTGAAAATTTCAAATTCGTATTAATCTCTCCATAAGACTTATTGCCACTGATTTGAAGTCCAGTTTTTGCGTAATTAGGTATACCTAGTCCTTTTCAAGAATGGTTTATTGACCGGCATCTTTCCATTGAAGCCATTTCTGATGAGGATTTGGGGATCAGTAGATGGATCAACTGAAGGGCCAGATTAACCCCACAGGTCTTTTTGCTATTTCGTTAGGACTTGTCTATCAGATTTTGTTTATCTGCTGTTGATAGTTTTTATTTGGCATTTTTCTTTTATCATTTACTTGTCCAGTTTCTTCATGTTTTTTGCTTGCATGACATATCTAGTCAAGATATGCCAAATTATCAGGAATCACCTTGTTGGTGCAAAAGAATGGAATGGATGGAATGGAACAAATGGCATACTTGTGACAGGCAGTTATTAAGAAAGTGCCTAAAGATACGAAAATTGGTTCTTTGCTAAGTTATGTTATGTTGTTACACAACGCTGGTTCATCCCTTGAGTTAGCTGCCTTTTATATGCTTAAATGATTCATAAGTCAGTGTTGAGTGGCTTAAACAAGGGTTAGATGCAGGGACTCGACTGAAAATGACTAAAAATGAAATGTGGGGGCTTGATAATTTTGCCCAAAACTGCATAATAATTCTATAAAAACTAAATTTCCAGCTTCTGTGCTATCTAAATCCTGAGTAGCAGGAAGTCTATTCACAATTTATGTTTGAATATCTGTACGTGTTTGAAGTAGTCACAAAAAATATGATTTTCTACTCTCTTTTCTGTTAAATTTAGGGAATAGGGAAATAAATAAATGAATGAATGAGTGAGTGAATGAACAGGTCAGTTCTTTTAAGGGCCACTGTCTCTCTAGCAGCAAGTACTTAGCTTTATAAAATCTTTTTCAGCGGATAGGACCAGCAGATGCAGTGATGAAGAGATGAAAAGAAGAGGCTGAAGAGGAAGAGATTGAATAGGGTATGAAAGCCCAGGCTGCAAAGGAGATGAAAAGAAGGTTCAGAAGGAAGAGAAGCTACAGAAAATCAGGTAGGGGAGCTTGAAATGTGTTAGTGAAGATAGAGAGAATATGTGGGGGGAAAAGAAAGGGAGAACATAAATGGAAGGCAAGAAGAAGAGGCCAGAACAAACAAACAAGGGAAAACCACAAACTCGGACAACAGAGCTGATTGATGGAGACGAGCTAGAGGGAGATGGGTAGCGGTTATTGAAGGGGAGTGCAGCCAATAATCTCCCATGGGTCTGTTGTGTCAAGTCCATATCCACAGCCAGCAAGGCAGCAACTGTAATAGGGATTCCCTGTTGGCCAGTCAATGGGAGCCAGGTGGGAGGCCGTGGATCTATTCTCCGAGCCCTGGTAGGAGGAGAGTACCAGCGTACACCGCCTGCACTTATCAGATTTTTCCATGCTGCTTTCATCGTTTTTTCCTTCCTGCCATCATCCTTTTAATGGTCTTACTTCCCGTCTTATTCCTAGCATCCCCCTTTCTTCTACCTCCCCTCCTCATATTTCTGTCCCTCTCAGTTTGTTTTTCAACACAGAGATACAGCTTTGCCAAGAGCCTGTGATCAATACCTCATCTGTCTTTTTGCAGTCTGTACTGTGAAATAAAAGAAGCCGCAAGAGGTCAGACAGTTAGAAGACTGACAACAGCCGGTAGTTGTTTTGTTTCACATGAAGAGTTGAGGGCTTTGTGGGTTTCTTTTATTAAAGGTGTCATAGCCCTGAACAATACTTCTTACTCTGACCTACCTCCATTCCAGACATTTTCTTCAGTACTGCATCCACCTGGATGTTTCATGACTGAACTGTCAGTCAAATGTCAGCACATACCCACTCGCTTCCAGGTTTACTTGTTGTTCTTCTGTGTCTGACACATAAGCACACCATTCTGTGAGTGCTTGGATGTGTGCACAACTTCTAGTAGTTCTTCTTTTGTATGTGTTGAATGCTTAAAAGCTCACCAAACCTTCAGCACTTTCAAGAGAGATATGCATTACTTCCAGTGTCATCTTCCCCTGTTGCCTTGGCACCCAGAAGCAGCCTGGAGATTGGTGATTGATGCAGTGGCAGTATCATGGCTGACATGACAAGGGAAGTGACGGGTGACACCCAAGCCTCACGCCAGCGATGACAGAGCTTCATGGATGACGAGACACTCGTAAAGGCTTTCTGTACTCACTATGACACATTCACAAATTTACATTTTTTTAAGAGTATAGCTCATATATAGATCACATGAGTCATACATATTCTACCGACAGATTTACAGAGCCATTTGCTTTCTTTGATGCTAATATGCATTATCTCTCTCTCTCTCTCTTTCACTCACACACACACACACACACACACACCATCCCATCTTCCAAATCCATCTTTTCCATGGCTCATTTCCTCCCTCCTCTAAAAATGACAGTGGCAGATACTTCCACTCACTCGGAAGGAAAAAGAGCAGATATATCTAGTTGAGTCATGAAATTGGGTTCAATTATATTGCTCTGTCAAGGCAGCCTTGACTTCTTCTTACCAGACCTGACATTTGGAGTGCATCTGCAGGATACCAATTTTGCTCTCTTTCTCCCAGTCAACCTTGGACTGACTCACTTTATGTGTTTTGGATGCAACCACAGCCTGTTATTGGTACTATGTTTTCTTTGAGTCTTGTTCACACCTCTTTTCAGGTCATGGGTATTGCAGATAATAGACTGGGCGCTATGATGTTTTCTATAGTGATTATTTTTAGCCTGTTATGGTGTTTAATGGCCTTTACATACAACATTTGATTTGATGAAACTTCACAGATTCTTGTTGTGAAGGTTAAGATGCATGATAAGTAGAAAAAAGCAACTTTGCCTCTTCCACAGCTGTCAGTGTTATGCATATACAAAATACAGGTCATAGCATATAGCTACAGACTGTCAGTATCAGTTATTTCAACTAAGTAAATAATGGATATGTGCTTTATTAGATGTTTCAGAGCAGGTGGAGCAGAAACGTCAATGTTGGACACAATGTACTTCTGCTGTTTAAAGTGTTTCTTGACATTAGCTTAATATCTTTTGACAGCTGCTAGCTAATGTTTGGAAGTGATACACTGAACGAAGTGGAAACTATTGCTTTCTTTTTCAGACTATCTCTAGAGTCTCCTCTAGGTTATTGGTCTGCTATGGCTCCAAGAGGGCTTAGTAGCTAGCGTATACATTTATATTATTATCTCAAACTCATTTCTTGAACACAACAAGAGTTCAGCGTACCCAAATGACCTCCACAATCACCAGATCTCAATACTATAGAGCAGATGTAGTGGAACGGGAGATTCCCATCATCTGCAACAACTGCGTGATGCTAGCATTTCAACGTGGGCCAAAATATTAGAGGAATATTTCCAACACATTCAGTCGATGCAATTTTGAGTGGATGAAGGGGTCCAACTCAGGACTAGCAAGGTGTCAGTGTTCAGTTAACAGAATTTTGAACAGCTATTCATAAAACAAGGAAAAAATCACATTACTGTGTGTATTTGCAGCATGATTTTAAAGTATCATTTCTGCCATCAAGCTAAAAGCAAGAATGAAGTTCGTTGATGTGAATAAGCCTAAATACACAACCATAGTATGACTTTGTAAACATCCTGATATGGTCTATTATGTACTGTAGGTATTCGCTGATATTTAAGACTAATTTGAATAATCATAATATCTTGCCTGCCAACCTGCAGGGCTGCCCATGCCATTAACATATCTCCACCTTCCCTTAGAGTTTATACCCCTGCTAAATACTCTTTTCTTAAGCTAAGATTAGTGTCAGTGACATTCCTGAGCCTGGTTGGCAACACCTAAAGGAATGAGCCAAAGAGAGACTGGCTGATGGAGAAACAGTAGATCCTCTCCTCAGGAAAGGCTAAAGCAGATTGTTTTTTGCCTAGACTCAGTTTCACTTTGGTTACTCGTATCTCTTCTCCTCTAGGACTATTGGACATTCTGTAACTAATATGACACAATGATAAAAAAAAAAAAATGTCAACTGGGTTAGATTGAAAAAGAAAGAAATATTAACAGACCCCTTTGTGATTGATAAAACTTGAAAGGTCAGATACAAACACAGCTGCACAATCACTAAAAAAGAGATCTGTTTTGTCTTCACATTTAAAACAAGTTGCTGAAGTAGGGAAAATGACCTTATATAAAAAATCCTCAGGCTTTTGCATGGCATTGAAAGGATGCAAGGATTTACTGTTCAGCAGTAAGGCTGTAGGTTAAACTAAACAACCTCCTCTTTTGATTTTGGATCTCCTTCACATAGGAGAAGTTGGTTATATAAGTGATAGGCTTAAGCCATTCTCCCCACTCTTACGTTTAGATGAAATACAGGGAAAAAGTCTTTGCGCTTTTTTTCCAAAACTGCTACTGCTCCTGCAGAAGCAACCATTCATGTCACAAGAAAAATTCAAATGTTTCCCTACAAGGCCAGTCACAGAATAAAAAAAAACCCCCAAAAAACTGGTTGTGACTTGTGTAACACCCTGTAAAATGTTTTGTGGTTTACCAAATCACTTTGTTGTACTGTCTCTTATGACCTTTTCAGATTTCTGAGGTCAAAGCCCTCAACGCATGATGTAAAATTTAAACAGCAATGTTTGCCTTTAAACTCCCCTGTACTCTCACATCCTGCCGAGATGACAGTGTTTTGGCTGTCTGACACAGCTGTGCCTTTGAAATATCTCTAGTACTCGCTGCAGCTGAGGACAAACTGCTGAGTCGTCAAGACCAGTAAACAGTATGCGTGTTCATGTGTGTGATGTATAAGTGATATCTGTGTGACAGCAGAGGAGGCTGTTGCACAGCAAGGACGTTGCATGATGACAGCTCCATTAGTGGCCCTCTGGGGGCTCTATAGGGGCCCTCTTATCAATCTGGCTCCAGCTTGGCCCTTGGCCCTGCTGCAACTGTGGCTCTCGACTCACCTCTGCATGTGCTCTGTACTGGCAAGAATTTTTGATCCAAGGGCAAACACATGCAGGCGAACAAGGATATAGATGCATTATGCATGCATAGCCACCCACTTAATGGTACCTGTATGCATGCAGACAGAAGGGGTGTTATGAATATTTATGTCTACATTTCCATGGTAATTATGGCGTGTATGTGCATATCAAGTGTCCTTTAAATATACACGCTCGCAGACGCATGGAAACAAATAAGCATCTGTCTACGTTTAATTAGTTAAGTAATCATTAATTTTATCTAACTTAATTTATATTGTATATAATCTCACATTACTTTAAGAAAGCAAAGTATTATTTGGGGGAAACAGCACTCTATAAATATCTGGATTTATAAACTTGGAGATGGAAGTAGTTTTGCATTAGCTGCTGTCATATGACATCAAGTACAATGTAAATCTTTATAAGAGGCTACAGCACATTTGCTATTCAGCCAAAGGTTTGATAAGCTTAACCCTAGATTTCTTACTCTGCAAAAGGTGATCATATCCAGGTCAAAATGTGTAGTTCAGAGGTCACCTAGATCAATAGCCTTGTTGTTTCTTGTCCCTCTTCGATCGTTTGGCCCATGTATGGCTGCACTGCATGTGGCAAATTGATCTCCAAAAAATGTGAAGCTGTCAACTGCTGTGTCTGTCAAATTGCCTGTCACAGCCATTTGTCTTGTTTATATGTGTCAACAGGGGATACTTGCAGACAAGGCAAACCAATATTCTTTGAATTTTGTGAGTTATGAGATGTCCTGTGATGGACAGTTGTTTGCTGATGTTTTTACATTGATCATTCCTGCACCAAGAATGGCTTTTGCTCAGCAGCGATATTACTGAACCAGCGAATAAACAAAAAATCCTGCAGTTTGCTCGTAGTAATGGTATGATGCTCTCAGCAGGTATACGCATGATGTATTCGCAACTTGATCACATTTATCACATACCCAAAACTTGGCTGCAGAGCTGCACTAAATCTCTTGCGGGCTTGCTCTCTCATTACATTTGCTTCCCCCATTTCCATGTCTTTCCCAGGTTATGGGGCTAATTCCTCACGTCTCCTTCTATATCTCCAATCTGCTTCTCCGAGTGTTAAATTATGGATGAAACCTACCTGACATGGCACTGAGTTACATAAGCCTCCCTCCGTCCTCTCACCTGGATCCCAGCGGCTTCATTATTCTGTGTGAGGATCATTTGGTTGTGAGTAAGCCCTGTCCCACCACATGGAAGTCAGCATTAATATTTATTAGCGAGGGTTTTTGGAGAGCGGAAATACTGGGGGGGAATGGGAGAATTGTTGGGCAGGAAACAAGAAAAGGACCATTAAAGAACATGCCTGTGTGCTTGATAGAAAGATATTCAGTGTATTTGTAGGTGAGAGCTCACTTGTGTATTGCATGTGCAAGCAATTCAGGCACAAGCCAATGGTTCTGGGAGATGGAAAGGCCTGAGATATACAGGACAGCGCAGCCATCTGTTTTTGCCATTACTTTATTTATTTATTTATTTATTATTTTTTCATGGGGTGGGGTAGAAAGATAATGTTGTGTGTTTTATCTCCAGGCTAACAGCATGTTGGGTTATTTATTCATAATTTCATGCAGTCTGCCAAAAGTGAACCCTATTTTTTTCTGCCGAGCCTGGCACTCCCTCGGCTTTTCTCCTTGACCTGACCATATGGGCTAACGAACTTTGGTGTCATAAAATGCTGAACTAAAGTTGCATTAAATTAATTTGAAATCATGTTCATAATACAGATGACTTTTTTCTCAAATGAGTGTTGAAGATACATTATTTATCTAAATCTTAGTTAAGTTATTTAACTTGAGCCTTAATGGCTATTTCTCATCCCCTTTCTTATACTAGATGGACTAATTTATGAATCCCAATCAATTATGTTTAGCAAATCTCTCACATTGCTGCCCAGAAAAGCATTATGACCTTATATTGGGAGCATAGAGGACTGTGCAAATAGCCTTGAGTCACCTTTGATTTTTTCTTATTTTGCAAGGAAAAATAGGTCCAGCAATTTATGAAACGTGCAAAAACACATAAAAATACTACATATAAGGTAAAAATAGAGTTGTTTTTTTTCCAATTCTAATGAGAGTTAGAGTCAGTATTTGGTTTGGCCACCTTTATTCTTCACCATAGTCTGAACTTTCTGAGACAACCTTTGTTGCCATTTCTTTTGGTACTCTTCAGGAATAGTTCTCCAGGCTTCTTGAAGGACATTCAAAGCTCTTTTTTGGATGTTGACTGCCTTTTGTTTTGCTCTCTGTCAAAATGATCCCACAGTACTTCAATAATGTTGAGATCTGACCTCATGACTGTTAATTTTCCACTGTTTTTTTTTTTCTGTCCAGGTACACTTTTGGCACTGGATCATTGTCATGCTGAAAAATGAAGCCATTGCCAATCAAATACATTCCTCCACTGGCTGAAATGTAGCCCCAATCTATGACAGAGCCTCCATCATGTTTTACAGATGGCTGTATACAGTCACTCTCCTGAGCCTCTTTTCTCCCTGTTTCACTTCCTTAAGAATAGCTATTTGACAGCCACCCTTCCACTGAGACCATTTCTGGTGGGTGAGGAATGAGGTACATCTCTCAGGTCCCGTGTTAAGACCACTTTAAAAAATCACAAGGAAGTCTGTTTCTTTGGGAGCTAAATAAAATGAGGGGTGACTCAAGATTTGTGCACAGGACTGTGGACTGTTTAACAAACCAGTACATGCAGCTGCAGTGGCAGGTTGAAGCGTCAGTTTTGTTATACTATGTGCCGTTTGTGCCAGCTAAGAAAAGAAAACCAAGGCCCCGTTTCTCTAGTTTGGACAAAAGCAGATTGGAAAACTGTTGGCTGGTCTGTTAAGTTTTGATTTCTGCTGAAACATTTGGGTAGTAAGCTAAGAATGGGTTGTAAACAACATCAACACATGCATCCATCCTGCATAACGGCGGTGCTGTAATAGTGGCTTAGATACTTTTTGGCACGCTTTTGGCTCCTTACTACTGACTGAATATAGTTTCAACACTCCAGCCTTCCTGAGTATTGTTACTGACCACATCCATGCCTTTATGACTAGAGTGTACATTGCATCATTTGATAGCTACTTCCACTAGCATAATGCACCATGTCACAAACATCAGATCATCTCTGACGTTTCTTGAACATGACGAGAGTGCACCTTTGGGATGTGGTGGAATGGGAGATTGGGAGTGGATATGAAGCCAACAAATCAAAATCTTTGAAGAATGTTTCCTACACCTTTTTGAATCTCTGCCATGAAGAATTAAGTCATTTCTGAAGCTAATAGGTGATTAAACCCAATGCTATCAAGGTGTACCTAACAAGGTGCCCAGTGAAATTTAAAAGTAGGTGAAAAATAAGAAACCACTTGTTCCTCCAACTCCTCCAAGTCATAAAGTTTTAAACTTTGTTTTTTCACTTTCTTTACTATTTCAGCAATTATTTTTAATTATTTTAACCCTAACTTTCCCAAGGTTTTTGAACAAGTGAATATTTATCTTTTAGTCAACCGAACTGTCCTCATTCAACAGATAATGTTTTTAAAACCCAGTTGATTTTGTTTTTACAAAGCAGATATAATCAATATTTCTTACAGTGCAGCAGATACTATAACAACAATTTTTAATTCAATTTACTGTGAAAAGAGTGTTACAAAACCCAGAGATTTATCCTATGATTTTGCAGTTCCTCTGAGCTCTACATGCTTTAGTCTTCAAGCTTATTGTTTTGGTATTTTGCCCCACTGTTTTACTATTATGAAGTTTTCTGTTTTTTCTTCCTTATTTAATCTGTACTTTAGTTTGCAGTGGTTACAACTGTGTAGAACAGATTTAAAAGAACCACATCTGCCTACTTGAACCACAAAGCCTGTGAACAAGGGCATAATTGCAAGTGATGACTCATGGTAAAGCCGAAGGGGAGCACAGCAGGACGGCTTATAAAGTAACCTTGGACTTTTGACAGAAGTATTTGGACAGACTGGAATCTAACAAACCACATGATTATTATTATTATTATTATTATTTTACCACATAATTATTATGTTTAAAATCAATCTTTTTTTTTAACTGAAACAAAAAAACGAATAAACTAATTACAACGCAAGTAATCCACATTTAGAGACACACTTTTAAAGTGTTTACAAAAAAGAGAAGAATTGGGCTTTGGGATTTATTTTGCCTTACACAAAAGCATTCATCGTCACTCACAGATGCTGAGGCATATGGCCGACCCAAGCAACAACCATCTTTTGTCAAGACTGATGTGTTTTCTCTCACCCAGCTGCTTGGCTTAGCACTCACCCAAAAACTGTGCTCCAAGATGACAACAAATCAGCACTGAATCGGCTCTTGCAGAGCAACCTTTGTCACACAGCACTTAAACATGGTGCTTAAAAACGAATTTTACCACTTTGCTTGTATTTCCACGTCCTTTTAAGTTCTGACGCCCAGAAACACAGCATTATGTTTACGTGAGTGTCAGAAAATAGCAAACAGTTAGATGGTAGGCAGGTTTTTTTGGCTGTTTTGGTCTGATTAATCCTTTATTGACCAAACTTTTTGCAGGCCCAATTAACATATTTTGTCATTTTTGCTGCAAAATGATTAAAAAAAAACCAAGACTCATCTTTCTGGAAACATTTGAATTTTTTCCTCCAGCCAAAATGTTTCTGTCCACGTTCAGACAGCAGTATCTTGTGAATGCCTTGAGTCACCACGATGTACCAAATATCCCTGTAAAGTCCATTTTTACCATAGGCCAGCAGGCCCATGGTAAAAAAAGGGTTCATTTGGTAATTCATTGCATATCTACCTTTCAATTGCCTTGCAGCATACAGACCTGGGAGAGAAGACAATCTTGTTCTGCAGGAATGTCATTGTGTTTTTTCAGCGACATGGCTTGTACAACACAACTTCCTTAACCTTTAATGTACAACCCACATTAACAAGTTAGTGATTAAAGTGATTTGTGTGCAGCATACACTATATTACTACATGTATGCTGTCTTTTCAGAAAAGCACAGCAGTTGCTCATCTTGTTCATCTGGTATAACTGATGTTTATGTGACTCAACTAAATTTTTCATCAGTTACACAAACAAAAAATGAATTAATCATGAAAACTTTTTTAAAAAAACGTATGACAGACATTTCAAAATACTCACACTTGTGCCACAATTAGCTTATGTTAGCTACCAGCAGGTACCAGCTGTATTAGAAAAAGGAAAATTGTTGCAGTAACCCCCTATGGCCAAGGTGTAATGACTTGAACAACTGTTTGATTTCCTGTTAATGTAACTTTTATTTTGGTCAGTTCTTTAATCTGAAGTCACACAGTCTCACGCTGCAAGACCTTTTCTGCCTAGTGTCATGCAGTACCATGTGAAACTTGGTTAATAATTCATATGATTGCTTCTTTAATAATTCTATTCTAGATAAAAGACTGGTAAACCCACAGGGTTTAGCATAAATGTATGCGATCAGATGAAGAGAAATGAATATGGATTTTACATCAATCTGACAGATTGAGGTCAGACTTTAGGCTATAAGCATGCAAGAAAAAAACCAAAAAAACAAACTTTGATTTCAGTTACATATATAGAATGACACTGTCACAGATAAAAATAGGTTCTCGTGAACTGTTTACATTGCCAAATATACATTGCTTTGATTAACTGTATGAAGACTTATAGATGTGTACTGGTTCTTGAATAAAATCCCTGGAGCTAGTTGGGATTAAATGTGATATGTACTCCAGAAGCTTTGCCAGGTTGACATGAATAGAAATAGAACGTGCTGTGTTGGTTCAAAGGGACTCTTTTGATACCTAGTGGCTAGTGTCAGTGCACCTTCCAAAGCCATCACTACGCATATGTCAGGTTAATGCCTGGAAAACTCCATCCCCTCCAGCCACCAGCCTGGAGCCCTGTAACACTGAGAGTCTCATTAAAAAGATATAGTGAGTTCATGCCACAGGGGTTAGGGGAGCACTCGGTCCACTTTAGGACTATAAACCTCCCTGTGACTACTCTGCTGATGCTTGAAGGAAGCCTGAGGACAGTTGTGCCATGCTTTCAATCGAATTAAATTAAGTAAAATTTTATTTATATAGCACCAATTTTTTTTTAAAAACAGTTATCTCATGACTCTTTATTTCACTTTGACCTTAAAATATCATAGATTACTCATTTTAATTGTGTTGTAAGCCAGTAACCCTTTAAGGCATTCTGTAAACCTTACAATTTAATTTCAGATCTACAGTAATGTTACAAAAATTGTGATGACCCTTACCAGGTCAAGCCTAGTAACATTTATGCGTAGTAACACTTAACATGGCACAAGTCTGAACTGAAAGGTTTGCTTTAGACTGAACGTTTCTTGCATCTACTCAGCTCTGTTTCTGCTTTGCAAAAAAAATAAGACATTTGTTTTTGATGCATTTCCTCTGTTCTTAATCCAGATTGTGTGTGCGTGAGTGGCGCGCAGCATCTGCTGTGGCAATGTGGCACAAGCACACAAAGACACTCATTTTAGTGAGAGAATCAAAGCTTTTGATTAGAATCAGTGAAGGCAGAACTTGTTGCAAGAAGTGAATGAGTCTTTTGCAGGAATGGCAAAAATCACACGTGTACTATAACACTCTCCATCACTGTTGTGTGTATATCTGGATAAAACCATAAGGAACATTAGAATAAAAGTGAACAGTGTCTGAATATCACTTTAACAGATTAATGAAGCCAGCAATCTTCTGTATCCCATGTCTGAAAAAGGCTAGGGACACTGGCAATGGTTGCCTGAAACCACAAGTTTGAAAAAAGAAGAAAAATAATGTGAAGGGGGCGAAATAAAAAGAAAAGTTGTTTGTGATAAAACAGGCCTCTGGTGAGTGTAAGTAGAGCTTAAAAGGAAGACTTATTTATCCAAAGGGACTCATACAATCCTCTGAAATAAGATGAAACAACACAGAGACATTTTTATATACAGTGTACACACTGACACAAACAGTCTCATTTTAATGTGTGCACTACACTCAGTGTATATGTAGCTATTCTTATATTTGTGGCTTTTATTTAAGCTGATAATCATAAGACCCATCCATTTATTGTCTAAGGACCTGTAGTTAGAAGTGGAAGATCCTTAGACAATAAATGCACGGGTCTTATCCTGGCCTGAGACACGTGCTGGATATTTTTACAGTAACCACTTGTAGAAATGCATCGGGGTTAACTGCCCCTTTGGAGGCCACATAATAATCTATGATTTTGCTTGGTAAAATGAAATTGCCAAGAAAATGATTTTAATAGACATTCCGTACATCTGTTTGCCTTTGATTATGTTTTTTCATTTCATTTCATTTCAAAACATCTGACCATGTAAGTTTTTTTTGACAGCTTTATATGTTCTACAGTACTGAAGCCCCAAAAAGGCTTCTTATTGTGTTTCATCAGCATGTAGATGAGAGGTAAATGTATTCATCTCCTACTGAGAAGCCTGATCTGTATTCATATCTACATTTGCATATTTCCCAATGATCTCTCTTCACACTCTTACTTACTTTCCGTGTTTGTTCTATCGTAGAGGACTGGCAGCAGATTTACTTTTTTCCCCTCTCTCTATGCTTTTTAAAAAAGTAATAAAGTTTGATATCCAGGGGGCATGGAGTTTCTTTGATAGAATACATGTTAATTAAAGTGGTAACATTTGTAGCAAAAAGTGGTGGTGAATGTGGGGAAATGAGGATGTCACAGGGCTACCTTAGAGCTTTATCTTGTATGTCTTGCAGTGTCTGTCAAATGAAAAAATGTACCATTAGGGCAAAAACGTCTTTTACTTGCTGAGGTCGGAGTTACGTGTTTTTTGGAAGCTAGCTACTCGGC
Organism: Etia nguti; assembly: GCA_015106755.1. Taxonomy (NCBI): domain Eukaryota; kingdom Metazoa; phylum Chordata; class Actinopteri; order Cichliformes; family Cichlidae; genus Etia; species Etia nguti. The sequence goes on along the minus strand of VUQG01045484.1, from coordinate 83,751 downwards.
GGACCTGTGAAAATGATCTGCTTGACACTTGTCTCCAGCCCCACAGTGGCTTTTCTCTCATGTCTCCACTTTGAGAAAAGCTTGGTTACACGTTTCAGGGTTGAACGCTGGCTAACTCTCCATGTTGTGTGCCAGGAGTTTAACAGTGGAGCATAGGTGCACATCTTGCTACTGCCAATGTGCAGACACAGTGCTGCTGCTGACATGAGAGGGAGGCACTGTGGATTTTATGTCTGTCTTCCAGAAACAAGAAAAAAAAAGGCCTAAAGACCTGGGTATAAAAAAAAAAACCAAAACCATACACAAAGCCTAATGATATAGAATTTTCAAGACAGATATTGATATTTGGTGATTATACCTTCACCTAGGATGTTGTGTTTCTGGTAGCATTTGTGTGCATGTGTGTCGGACTGTAAACATGATAGCTTGAACTTGACCTTTTACTGCACTACAAACTTCTTAAATAGAACAAAGAAAATAAAATGAATATATAGAAAATACACTTCCCTTAACAACAAATACTGCCAGGAGACTGAGTTGCCTTTGGCAGAGGTTTGGACTCTTGGAGTGCTTCTTGTTTAAAAATACAATATATCAGCCTCTTTTTTTTTTTCTTTTTTTTTTTCAGACGAAACACAAACAGATTTGTCAGACATTTGTTATATATAATTATGTATCATTCCATGATAAGATATCATGACAGTGCAGTTTAAAAATAAACTTCATTGTCACGGCAAGACGTAGATTATTTATTTACACTCTGACTCTGTTGTTTTTCATGTTTGCGGCATTCCAAAAACACGTGTGTTGCCAACAGGGAAGTTGCAGAGTACCCTCTGTTAGAAAGACTATGCAATATTAATACTCAACATAACATGATCTAAGGGTGTTTCTCCCATTTCTTTTTTTATTATCAGCTATTATAAAAGCAGATATATCAGTCAATATATCAGTTCTAAGTGGGACAACATCAGTCATAGATTGGCCTCCACAGAGACCAGAGCTCAACATTATTGAACCATTGTCATTGTGGGATTATGTTGGCAGAGAACAGAACAAAAGGCACCCAGCAGTCAAAGAATAGCTTTAAAATGTCCTTGAAGAGTTCTGGAGAACTGTTGCTTTAAGACTACTACTAAGAAATTATAAGAAATGTTCGTATGATAAGATTCAAAATCACACCAAGTATTGATTTTCATGCTTTTTAGAACTGTACAAAGTTAAGTTTTTAGGGTTTTTGCTTTATATACTGCATTTCGATGCATTTTCCATCATTTTGCAATAAATTGCTGGACTTACATCCCATTTTCCTAGCAAAACAGAAATGATGGGTACCTCAAGGCTTGTGCACAGTACAATACCAATTAAATGACTGCACTGCTTTGTTTTTTTTCTTCTTTCTTATAAAACTTCTTTACGGTGTGCATTTGCTAGGTTGTTTTAACTCTTTAAAACCCATTAGCAACTGGTAGCTTATATCTTAAAATTTAAATCTTAAAAATATAGACTTCCCCACCACTTGGGCCCAGTAGGGAGCAAAATTGAAATCCACTGATGGAAACCTTCATCTATGACTCCTTATTTTAACTTAACAAAATGCATGCATTCAGTTGACATAATAAATCCCCTAAAGCTATGAATTTTTTTTTTAACATATCATAGCACTGGATTTACTTCAAAGATTGGTGCTGTGTGTTTGGAATGGGAGCTCCACCACCACAGTGAATATATCACATTTGATTACATTATTCAAGATCTTCTTATACATATTTAGCAATCTGGAGTCAACTGAACTGCAAGCTCGTACAATTGCAGAGATACTCTGTAGTCAACCAAATGAGTCAAACAGAGGTGAAACTTAATAAGAATTTAGTAGATATTTTCTTTTCTTTTCTCAAACTGTTGGCCATGAAATATTTTCACTTTTCAAAGCTTTTAAAGTTTTAGTGATGAAGTCAGGAACAACTTTCATAATTTGTCCTTGTAGGTATTTATCTACTGTACAGTATATTTTTCTCTGAGGGATATTAGCTGCTGTGCACAATGCAGTTTACAATATGGTTTGGATGAATAGGTATGACACATTTTAGGTGGTAAATGCATTGTTAGCTGTGATTTTCTTTTTCATGACTGACGAGACTGTGTGAGTGTTTTAAATGAGAAGTCTCAATGTTAAAAACATTCACTTGCTTCAATTTGTTCCCATTGTGCACCATACCCCACACTTGAATTCACTGTGTATGTGTGCTCCCACTTCCCTGCAGGAATCAATATACTTTGAGCCAAATGTCAACAATGGTTAGAGAGACTGTATCAGGCAGAAGAGACAAAAATACAGAGAAGGTGCATTGATTTATTATATAAGGTGGTTTGTGACATACGGTGTACAGTATCTCCGGTCAAAAGTTTAAGTCTTTGAAAGGGCATTTCAATTCATTTAACTTTTAGCTATTTTAGTCTGTATCCCATTCTTGAGTAATAGTTCTCCAGGCTATATTAAGGTCTTTGGGAGTTTTTATTTCCACATGGTCTCCTTTTTTCCTGTACCTAGGTATTTTCAGAGGAATGAGTTTTGTTTTGTTTTGTTTTGTTTTTGGGGGCGGGGGTTAAAAGAGGTAGGTTAGTAGCTGCCTGTCACAGAGACACACAATTTTAAATATCACGGTTTGACATAAAATACTATGCTTAGAAGATACAATAATTCCCAAACGGCTATCAACTATAAACTCAGCGAATCACAGCATTGTTTGCAGTGTGTCTGTACAAAATGTGAGGAAACTGGACAAGTGGAGGACAAAAGAAGTAACTATCAAGAGCAGATTAACTTTATTTGAAAACTCATGTCCTTAAGACATAAGAAAAGACATCAGGGGAAAAAAAATCTGGCACTGGACCAGAGAGATGATCAACTGGCTGGTATGCCAAATTACACAAGAACCAGACTGTACTAGACTAAACTATCAGGATGGAAAAACATGCAGTTAAATGCTGTCGGTCATGGATTGGTCTCCCCAGAGTCTGGAATTCAGCATTATTGTAGTTGTGTAGCATCATCTTGACAGACACCGCAACAAAATGCAGCCAACATCCAAACAAGAGCTGTGGATGTCCTTTAAGAAGCCTGAAGAATGATTCCTGTAACCTGTGCTGTATATTATATACACTAGTTTATTTTAAAGGAGCTTAAAAAGAAAGAAGTATATATCTCAGACCTAACAGACACTGGTCTCCATGTTATCGATTGTTTAGTATTCAGCACACTTCATTAGAGCAGTACTTACTAGTGGCAGCGTGTTTTGTTTGATCAGTCATTAGCAAGTAATCATTAATGCGTCTGAACATTTCCCTTTTATCTTTTGGACAGACTTATCTGGGGAGGCATTCAATAAGTTGAGCGTGACAAGGTTGAAGAATACATTTGAGGTTTTGTGATCAAAACGTATTATCTTCTATGCCGTTGCCTCCACTGAGTGCATCCTTGCGGTATAGATCTTGAGCAAGTTGAGATAGAAGTCAGTGAAAAGGTGCGTGAATGAAAGATTATTTAGCTACAAGTAGAAAAGACGAGGGCTTTTTGTCTTTCTTATCAGCAGAGGATTAAATCTTTGTCATATGCAACAATTGGCTTGTATCATAACCGCTTTCTTACTCATTATACACAGCATATTGCAGATCAGTTATGCATGGTTTCCACTCCATATGTGTTGAATGTTCTTTGAAATTAATCAGATTTCATATATATGAGTTGAAGCTAACAGAGAGAGAGACATTGAGATGATTAATTGGATGTTAGCCATAACTGACTTTGACACACAGCATAACAGCTGTGGTGTTTTACATCCGTATTAGGTTCATGTGTGGATTATTGCTTGTTGACTACATCTACCTCAAATTAATGCCTCAAATCAGTGTTTTGTTTGGTTTAACAGCCTCTGCAAATAGCTTTTTTTTTTAATGATTTTCCTCTAAGGCTATTTCTGTCTCTGTTCTTTTCACCTATTCTTCTCTCAACAGATTTTCTTTCCTCTGCAATCCTTCTTATTTTTTGCTGTTCCCACTTGCTTTCATCATCCTCTTCTCTTCTGTCTCGAGATATTTTCCATATATTCTCTTACATCCCCATTTACTCTCCTGCTTTCTTCATCACATGTGGGTCTAAGTGAAAAGAAGAAGCTACAGCCAGAGACTCTGTGATTGATAAATCCCTCTCTGCCAGTGACTGGGAGCTTCTTAGCTCTAATCATACTACAGACTGCTCGTGGTTGTGACAAGCGAGAGATTCAGATTTATCAGGTATAAATGAAAGGAACTAGTGACATGTTGCGTGTGGCTTTTCTTTCAAACAGTTACAAGTGTTACACTCAGTATTCCTATTTTTAAAAAGACATCACCCTATACATAAGAGTTTAATGTTGATGAATGTGTAATCATACAGAAATATATGAGGCAGGGTATCATTAATGAGGCCACAGCCACTTGAAGAACCCACGCTTTCCATATTAAGTGAGCCTGCACAAGAACAATCACCACACGTCCATAAACTGGCATGTTAACAGAAGGCCTCTGCTCTGCCACACAATGATAGGGTTTATGGGAATTTTAATAAGCCCCTATCCATGTTTTGCCCACATGCCTTATCACTGCCAATAGAAAAAAATATCCATTTGGCCTCTGACATCTTCACAATTATGATCCCTCGCTATTTATGAGCCCATCCATATTCTTCACCCCACATCCTGCACCACCACCCATCCAACTCACATCCTAACTGCATCTGTGTTCCCCTCCTGTTCTTTCTTCTTGTTTCCCTCCTTCATACTGTAAGGGCCAAATATAAGCACTGGCTATTCAGCCACTTGACCCGAGGGCCTCAAAGTGTCTCTGATCTGGATCTGCTTTAGACAAGAGGTTCATAATATCTTTGCGAACAGTCGCCAACAAAAGGACCTAGCAGGGCCTTCTCTACTGATTAGTGTTGTCGGAGGGAGGGATTTGGGCAGGGTGAAATGCGCAAAAGCACGAGACGGCAAACCTCATTTGCATACTTGTGTGCCAAGAGCTGATATTTAATTACCAGCCTGCCAAGATGGTGGGATCAGTTTGCATGTCGTTCCATTTCTGATCATTGCCATCTCATGAGACTGGAGCCTTCAGGAGAGGTCCAAGGACACTGGCAACAGAATACACCGAACACAAACAGCAGGCACGAGTTACTGGTGTGCACATGTGTGTGTGCCGAACACGGGGATTTTGCTGTAGTTATATAATTATGAATCATACAGACCCAAGCTTTCAGTTCTGTTCCATTATGTGAACACGGTCTTTGTTTCCTTGTGTGTGTCACTACCCATTTTGTCCTTCAGTCCTAAAAAAGTAATAAAGAAAGTCTCTGCTATTTTCAATGCGGTTTTACAACATCCCTTTTATTGTCACTTCATCAAATCAAGTCTCATTGTTTATTTGTGACAGCAGCAGGTTTGAGCCGTTGCCTTCAGGGCTTAGTTTTTATAGTTGAAATACACACACTCGTACACACACGCTTGCGCTCAGCTCCTTTGCTTGTGCAGTGACGCACCGAGCAAAGCGCCAAGAATAGAACAGTTCGGTTAAATTCTTCCACAGTCCCTCCAGGATTAATGGACTCAATTGGGCAAAAACATATTTCAAGATAGTTGGTTTTTAGCTTGGTTTTTGTATGGATGGTACAACAGCAGTATTGGGCATGGGTCACATAAAACCATGAGGACACTCAATTCAGAGGCAGTCATTATAAAAATAATATAAAATATCAAGAGGTTAAAAAAAATAAATAAAAAAAGGAAACATCCGGAGGTGGCAATTTAGTGCTAATGGCTCCATCTAGTCTGCTATTGCTGAAAGCTTTTTTTCCTAAATAAATAGAAAGAAAGATTTTGTGTCAAAGATATTCCAAACATTTTTTTTTTTTTAATTCATCTTCACATTTGTATCTTTTCATGATATTTTATAGCCTGATTTCAGACCTCTGCCATATCAGTCCAACTTTTCAAAATCTGGTCTATGAAGTCTGTGTTGTGACTTCTGTTTCCCTTGATTGGAGAATGTGATTTTCTTCATCGTTCATCATGTAATTACATTTACGAAAATTTAAAGCATGTAAGAGACTGATATGGCTTATCAAGGTGCTTAATGTTTATTTTTTCAGTTGCCATTGTGAAGGCAGGCTCTATATTAATCTATAATTGTTCAGTTAGGGTTCTGACAGTATCAGAGTTTCTCTACATGATTATCATGGCCAAAATAAATTATGTCTAGGCAATTAGCAGTGATGTCCTGCAGTGGATTTTAAATCACCAGTCATTGTGTGATTGAAGTGCAGAGTTTCAGTTTAAAAAAAAAAAAAAAAAAAAAGTTTAACAAAAATACTGCATGAACTGTTTAGGAATGACAGCCAGTTTTACATATATACACCCCCATTTTCAGAGTATTAAAAATAACTGGACAAACTAATGTGCTAGTTTTAAAAATAATGGTTGTTTTTTATTCTTGGATAAAAATCTTTTGCAGTCTTAAGTCTAGAAACGATGGAAATAACCAAACAGATGAGACAGAGATGCTCTGCCAGGTCGTTATTGCCAGTGGTGCCAGGTGGTATAGCCAACTTCAGTTGCTGCTGATCTGTAACTGCATTTAGCTCTGTCCTCAGTAACTAAAAACCATGTTCTATTGGGTTGTGATCAAGTGATCAGATCCTATGGAGAGTTTTTCCACACCAAGGAAAGAATTTCAAGATCCTCCACTTTAGTTTTCTTCTGTTTCTGTCTATAAACCTGTGGTGTTTTCAAGCTGTCCAGTGCATTCCACCTTTTTAAAAATGATTAATCTAGCCACTCCTAACGTTTGTGCTATCTCATCTAGGTTTATTTTGGTGTCTTAGCCTAATTATGGCCACTTGGAACCTCAGATTAAGAGTTCCAGTGACCAGATACCAGACACAATTCGAATCGACACCAGATATTTTATCAGATTAATTCCTGATAGCCTTCAGAGTTATATATCACAACTTACTACAGCCCAAAGTGGCATTTAAAGTACAATCTTGTCTCAGTATTAGTAAAAAAAATAGCATTATTAAAATGGAAATGTAAGGCAAGCAAAATATTAATTTTTGCATTGCTAAGTTAATTTTAGACAGTTAATCAAATTGTTACGGAGCCATGTCAATCAATTACTTTGATTATGAGTCTCACACTATTTTAGCACAAATCAGATTCTTATCTTCAAATCCATCACTATTACTCGATCACAGTAAAGAGGGATATTAAACATCTGCAGTCTACTGCATATCCACTAGTTCAGGAAATCATTACTATGAAAAATTTCTATTGAAATTTTAAAAAAGGCATCGCAAAAAGCCACAGACATGCCTTGGTGGTGTACAGTTCATGTTAGGGAAATGCTAGAACGTATTTTGAAAGAACAGAAGCTCAGTCTGCCCAGTTGTTTCATAATTTCCTTTCAACATGATGGCACAGGAGTTGAATTTGGCTCAGGAGGATGGGAGGAAGGCAGGCTGGCATTTATATTGTAAATCTCATACCAAGAGATGTGTTGGGACATTGTTTCCATTTAGTGACTTTCCCATCTCCCTAAAGTCATATGAGAGATTCAGTTAAAGTGAATTAATTTAGCAGTTAAATGGATATGTAGGCAAATTCAAATATAATCTAGCAGATAAGTAAAATATCAGCCCAGAGCCCAAAGTATGACACTCAGGACTCCACGGGATCATACTGAGTTTGAGACAAAAATGAGAGGTGACTAGAGGATTGTTCACATTAAGCCACATTTATGGTGATCAAAGCCGTGTATCTGTCATTATTGCACTGAGTGGAATCTGCTGAGTGTTCGTTCGCGTTCCATGAAATCTTCTATTCATATTTTATAACTGAAATACTGAGCCTGATAGTAAAAATATATAATGCGTATATGTGGAGTGTCTTTTAGTTGAAATTGTTTTAAGTATGTTGTATAATTAAAAATATGCAATTTCCCTCCATTTTATGTCACTATATTTAAAAAGCTACTACTTTTTTTTTTTTTTTTATGGGCAGAAGTGAGTGGCTCAAACTAGACACAACACCGCAGTGTAGTAAAATGTTTTTCCACGCTTGGTACAAACATCTAAAAATTACAGGTTTTGGAACGAGACTCTGGCATTGCACCACCTCAATAAATGACACTGTAGAAGGCAATACGCTAAATCGAAATATGTGAAACCACATATCAAAGAAATATACAAAATGTTTTATTTTTTTATTTATTTGGGGGTCATCTATACTAGAAGCTTCTTCTGCTCACCTTGTAACTTTTGAAAAAACACCTCATAGGAGCAATTTTAGAGTAAATCACACAGGGCAGAAAACTGCTGCTGCACTGCTCTCTGCGAGTTTGAGCTTTCAAGCCAGTGGCATTTCTGGCCGCCCCCTGCTGAGGAATGTCATCCTGCTTGTTTTGCCTTTGATATGTAGTATAAAGGGCTGCGCTGACATGTCTGATTGGGGCAGCCCCAAACCTTAACGTAACAGGCCTTAAATAGCAGTGCTTCAGCAATTTTCCTGAAATGATTCCTTTGCATGTGGTTTGTGTTTCGATTGTTATTCTATATCAGCTTTTCTGTAAAATAATCGATGCTTTTTATGCTGTCTTCCTCCAGTTTGATGGAAATGGAAACACTTAAGTTGGAAACTACTAATTGTAGACCCACATTGGTTGAGTGCTGCTTCTTATTGATTTTGTGGATGTTTGTTACACCACCTCTGCCTTTTTTGGCTTGTGACTGCACTGGAATTGCATTTTTTTTTTTAATGCATGCAGCAAGTAGTTATAATGTTTGTCTATGTGCATGTGCTGTCTTGGGCTTCTTTTGTTATTTTGTCTGCGTAAACGTGAGTAGGCAGATCTGATAGGCGCCGACAGAGCTGGCAGCTAGCCTGTGTATCTTAGTTAAAGGGCAGTGTGTGCATAATGCTGGCACGGCGGAGTATCAGGGTCTATAATCTCTTCTGGAGCAGTGTCATCATGGCGGGGTCAGAGTCCCCTTTCCCCAGCACGGACGGAGAAGGAGACTGAAGTGGAGTTGACAGTGTGTACACCATAGGCCATACGCACTAAAGCTGCAGGAAAGCTAAGCGCAAGGACAAATGACATATTGCAGCACACATTAGCATTTTTAGCCTAGCAAAGGATTAAGTGTTAGAGTTAGGAGATGGTGCAAATTCATATGCATGTGCTTGCTGTAGCAAAATTAGCATATTGGCTCTGTGTGTATAACCCTACCCGTTAACACATTGACTAGCACTTTTCAAAGTATCAAGAAGAATCAGTGAATTCCTGCTATCTCTAAATTCTCAGGTGGCTCTGTTATGAGTGCTTAGGGTAGCATTGAATAGGTTACTATTGCACGGCTTACTCTTAGAGCTTACTCTAGCACTTAGCTCAGCGCAAGCAAGAAAGTGTCACAGAATTAGAACTGCAGCAACTGCAGATGTTCTGACAGTGCAGAGAAATCCCCC
>VUQG01045484.1:29640-67258 GCA_015106755.1 Etia nguti | reverse complement strand
TATGAGGTGTTTTTTTTCTTTTTTTTTTTTTTTAACTTTTACTGTTTATCATGGATATTTAGAAATGTAATTTTTTGGCTGTTCTGGAATATTTATAATCCCAGTCTATAAAATATTGGGATTCTTTGCTAAATGTTTGCAGATTATTCAAATATATGCTCATATAGGGTTTGATCCCAGCAACACATGAAGCCCCAGTTAACACTGCACGGCATGTACAGTTTTTGGAAGGGTACAGTATGTTTTGTTCAGGGAAGACACATTTTATTTCGGCAACATGATGCTGAATCACACTGTGTATGTTATTATAACAGCATGACTATTTTAAAATCCTGCATCAGTCATTCAAAAATACAGCAACTGGTCTCCACAAAACTTTAGATAGTGTTGTTAAAAGAACTGATGCAACTGATAGTAAGCATGCCCCGGTTCCTGCCACAACGTTTTCCTGGCATCACATTTCGAATTAGCATATGTATTTTCAAAAGACAGTTTCCCGAATTTAAAAATGTACCTGATTTCAGATGAGTATTGATTTTTAAATGATCTGCAAATTATTTCACTTCAGTTTTTTTTTTATTTATTTAAATTTTCCACAGCGTCCCAACTCTTTTAGAAACACCAGATTTCAGTCAAATTTGCCATTACTTAAGTGCCTTGAATGAGTCACACCAAGAGGCCAATAATGCCCCGTGGTTGCGGCAAACTATAGCAATAGAAAACAGAAAGCTTTAGAATTACAGAGTTGGCAGGGAACTGACTACCACTGTGACTGTGCTGCTGCGGCTCCCTTCTCACTCTGAAATGCCTAAGATTGATGTGTTCATTTAACATTAGCCTCCAGCACCACAAAGAGGATAAGCACCTGGGCTCTAAAAATACCTCCTTTTCAGATCACCCAAGGAAGAGAAAATCAGATGAGTGAAATTACACTCCAAATGGAACCCCATTCATATTACAGTCTTCTCCTTGCCAGCGATCCACTGTGTTCACAGTAACGGCTCGCTTGCTACTGAAATATTGATATTCATATGGAAATGCTACCCTTTATTAACATAATAACATAAACAAATTGGGGATTTGATTTGAGTCCAAGAAAAGAGGCAATGGGGCACTTTTGGCAAGCTTACTTGTCAACAGCTGTGCGTCTCAACCCAGCATGATGTATGCTTATACAGCTTCTGTCGAGAAGCTTTAGCAGCTTTATTTAAATTTTTTTATATATAAAAGAATACGTATACGTGCGCGTGTTTGCATATGTGTGCGTTAGTGAAGTGTGATTATGTATCTATAAGCTTGTTGTCATAGTAACTGTGCCAGGCAGGGCTTACTCTATTTTTTTTTTCTTTTTTAGTCTTAGAAAAACAGCCCCCGGGAATCAAAAAGCCAACAATTAACTAAGCTGCGTCAGCCATTTAAGGTTTTTCAAAATTGCATGCTAATGAAAATAGTATTACAGGGGTGAAAAATGGCTACTGTTCAAGAGTGTCCTTTTTCCTAAGGATTTGCATTTATGAACATAATTCTTTAATACCAGTTTACATTAAAAGTGTGTCTGTGGGGAGGTGGCAGGGTATTATGGTACATATAGTGGTATTATCACGTTTTAAGTGGCTACTATTTTGCAGGATTCAACTGACTTCACCATACATGAGGTAACTGAAAAAGGTCACACACTTAAAATAGATCTTTCCAACTATGGGTAAATGGTGGCATAGGAGTAAAAATAATATAACAAGTCCAGTTTCGGCCCTGCCAACAGTGTGTTTTTATCTTTTTATGGAGATATTATTCAGCAGCTATGGCCCCTCTCATCATTCAGTGCTTCTGATCATGTTAGTGAGATGGAAAGAATGGAGATGTGGTCAGTCAGTCATGTCTAAGAAGACCTTGGAGGACCAGAGCGCTTTGCCACTGGGACCTGACAGCACAAAGCTGATGGATTGTTTTACCCAGCAGACAAGCCGGGGTGAAAAAACCAAGACACTGTGACCACACCTGGGATATTAAATCGCGCTGGAACATCATTAGGTTGATTCCTCTCGAGGTCGACTGCTAATAGGTCTATTTTATACAAAAACAACTCGAGGGAAGAATGCCTCATATCAAGGTAAAATCAGAGTGAATTCCAGGAGCGTGCTGTGTGGATCCCTGGGAAAAGGAAAAAAAGGTTGAGAAAAACTTCAGATGGATTCCCAGAGGACTGTGTGTAGGGAAAGCAACAGCAGTTGTGGTCAAAAAAATTTTTATACTCATCATGGACATTAATGACTTAAAAAAAACATTCAAGGTCAGTTTTTAAAGTCACCCACACACACATTCACACATTAGAATGGATAAGGCAGGCTAACATTAAGCTCGTGAAGCCTTCCCAAAGCCCCAATCTCAAAATTTATGAACTACACTTAAAAGCCAGGTCCGTGCTAAGAAACCAACCAATTTATATGACCTCTACTGATGCTACCAAGAAGAATGGCTTGTTGATGGTTACCAAAAGGTGCTGTGGGAAATTTAACCAAATATTAGTGGGGTGTGTAAATATTTTTGAACCTGTATATATAATTTTGACCCTGTGTGGATTAGAGAAAATCACAAATAAATTCAAACTTATGCGCCCACAGTAATTATTGCTTTTTAAAGTCATTAAGGATGTATGCTGTACAATCACTCCACCCTGGAAAAAGAACAAAACTGAAATTTTTACCATAAATGTGCAGAGCCACTGGAAATGTGCATAAAATGTAATGTAACGCACTACCTGAACACTTCTAACGTATGAGTACCTCTAGGAGTGTCCTGTAGTGTCTGAGCATTGAGTTATTGGCAGTTGATCGTTTGGGGCCTGTGGATTTTTCATTGGGGCCTCTGTGTTTCAGGCTTGCTGCGTCACACCTTGCTGATGCTCACTTGGATCTATAGAAACTGGAGGCCACCTCGATGCCTTAAGCTCTTTGTTATCTTCCTCCAACTGTTCCCAAGTCATTTCTGCAGTGTGGTGACACTGCTTTTGGGGCGTGCCGTTGCCACTGGGGATATCAGCTTAGTCTACAACATTTCTTGGGTGGAAAGGTGCATGTAGACGTACCATCCGGATGAATGGCAGCACTAAAGATCTCTCAATGGGACCCTGCATTGTCATTGTCAGTGGTGTTAATCTTGCAGCTGAATAGTCTGTCCATGTTATACCTCGGTCCATAGTGACATTTCCACATTGCTTATAAGCAATTCCTTATCACATAGAGCGGTATAATAGGAGGTTTTACTGCTATGTTTATAATAGCTTTTTGTTCTGGTTGAATATCTTCTTCTAGTGCAATTCATGACCTGTATGTTTGTGTATGTTAACAGCGTGTTATTTTATGAAGTTGTGTTGAGAGAGATATATATAGATGTGATACCTGTGACTTTGTAATCCCACCACAACACAACTTCCTCTCTGTTCCCATCATTTTTAGTCATTCTGTAGCCATCAAACAGGCAGCAACAGACACAATTCTATCTGTCCCACGTGAAGGACAAATCACAGGAGTGTGTTTGATTCATGTGCCTCCTTGAGAGAAATGCCCCTGCCATTGCACACTCTATCCCGAAATCTTATCTTTCTTATAAGCTCCAAGGATACAACTCCCTCCAAACTCACAATTCCCTGGGATATCTAATGGAAGGAAGAAAAGCAAGAGATGAGATTGGCTAATTAGGTTGATTTTAGCATGTTCACTCTAATCCATGCAAACGGCGTGCCACACGATCAAGCCAACAGCTAAACGACCTGCTTGGAGTATTAATTGCAATCTATTAGTTATACATCTTAATTAACCCCCACCTCACCCTGCATCACCACTAAAATATATCAGGCTTTCTGATAAGACTGAATTTTCAGCTGAAACCATGTCTTTTTATACCGCTTGTGAGCATATTTTCCAATTAATTGGGGGGGATGCTTGAGAGGGACTCCGTCAAAAGTAATAAATATAACAGCAGGGAAGGATTTGTTCTCAAGGATTATAATAAAATGACTATAAATGAAGGAACAACTAATTCTCTAATATAATAGTTTTGCTTTTAATCTGCCTAATTACTTTCCAAATAAACCATAAAAGATATCTTTTGTTTTCAGTGTCTTTTTTGTGCTTAAGTATAACTGGAGGTGTGAAAGATTTTTACAGGACTCGTATATGTTACAGGAGAAGAAAATGAGCCTGAACCAAGGATGTTTTCACACCAAAACTGGACCAGTTATACTCGTTAGGAGTTGGCATTGTAAGAGCCAGATCGTTTCAGATTCGGAGGATAATCAAAGGGCCAAAGAGATTAAGGAGTCAGTCCCCTAACCTAATTATTCCTGACACAGACAAGCAAGATGAGGCCTTAAAAGTTGGAGCAGAACAACAGGATTATGCTGTGTGCTTACAAAAGAGATGTTTCCACATGCAGCTCTGTGGACAGGTCAAGGCCTCTGTCAGAACAGAAGGCGAAGACTGGTATTCCGGCTGACAATATGAGCTTGTCTTGACATTTGTGATGGATCTGCATTGTTCCCTGAATGTTTAATCACTCATACCCAGTGTGGCACAAAGAAAAGATGGATAATGCTTCTGCATTTTACTCATGCCTTAAGATTAATTTAAGTGAAAATGGCAGAATGGGGATGAATGACAAGCACAGCATGGATTCAGTGTTTTTTTTTTTTTTCTTTAATAGACTGGTATTATGGATCAATTTCCATTTGAATTCGCAAACGCAAACATTTCGTCTGCCACACCAACAAAATGTTTCAGTACATTGAGTGCTTTACTTAACTTGCGCTCAAGTTGCATTTTTCACAGACAGAGTTATTAGCCTTCTCTCAGCAGCATCAGCTTCGGCATTCTCTATGCTGTTGTATGAGACCCATATTACATTACAGCTAATGAAAACCACCAATTACAGCTAGTGTTGCGCCATTAAAAGCAGTCAACTAGTGAAACACGAGATGGTTTTAATTATGAAGCAGTCGGAGAAAGGTAATGGATTTGTCACCGCAGTCAGAACTGAACCCAGGTGCTCATCAAAAGTGCTTTCACAAAGGTTATTTCTGCACGTTTCGCACACACTGGATTTTGTTTAAATGTTAACTTTAAAAAGCTGAAAAAGGGAGAGATGTAAAATAAACAGTCCTGTAGAAATATAGGCACAAAGAACAAGCATTTGTCTTTGAAAGATTTGTTATCCGAAAGAGGCAAAATACTCAAACAGATAACACATTGACACCTTGCTGTCATTTTAAAAATCTGAGTACACCCATACATTAACCTTCAGATCTCTACAATCAAAATGAGGGGTTCCACATTAGCTGTCGATTATTAGAATCCTCTTTGATATTACTGTTGCAGGAGTTAGTATAGTTGCATTTATAGAAATGCATGATCTGACTAAACTAGCATACACATAGTTGTATCTTGCAGGTAAAACTGGATTATTTGCTTAGTGAAGGCTGGAAAAAAGCAAGTGAAAATTGAATTGAATGATTTTTGGGACTTTGTTGAGATTTTTACTGCTAAAAAATCTCAAAACAATTCAGAACTATTTCAGTTCATTGATTTTTTTTCCCCCTGAGATATCTTGATTGTTGTAGCATCAATCAACCAGCAATCATGATATCTCAGGTTATTTGACTTTGTACGAGCACTTTTGGTGAGCAGTTGAGGTAATTATGACCTTCTAAACTAGCAAATAGCAAATCAGCACCAAACTATGATGGTACCTCCACTATGCTTTAGTCCTTCCTGCTTTATTTCTGTGATTACTTAACACACAATGGAGAGTAATGAATATCAGTATGAAAATTTGGAAAGATGTAAAAAAAATAAATAAATAAAATAAAATGCCAGCTTTTAAGAAAATTGTTCATTTATTTTCGTAGTCTTTGGGCATGTAATAAAAAATTCTACCAAGTTGAAGAGTTGTACCAAGTCCTGCCAGTGTTTTGCTATCATTTACTTGAAGTTTGTAGGACACCCATTTAAAGACAATTTTTGGTAATGGGTTTGTTGCTTTTCCCAGCATTTTGCATGATTTGATTTCTTTTAAGGTCCTGTGTAAGTTTTTTTGACCAAGGCAAGTCAGTAAATTTGAAAAGTGGAGCAGATTTTGTCAGTTAAAATGTTATGCATTTCTTGCTTTATAGAGAGGTGTACCTACGAACCAACACTTCGTCTCATTTCTTTTATTGGAACTGCTAACACAGAGGCTCAGTTTTTCTAGAGGGGAGCTTGAACGCTAGGAGTGTTCATACACTACACTATGGGCAGATTTACTAACACGTTTCACCTGCACAAACTGGATTTTGGCACAAAAAAGTATTGTTGGCAGTATTTAATATTTATATCAAGCTTGCAAACTGATGGTTGCAAAACAGTTGAAACTATTTTGACTTGACAGTAGTCAAAATTCAGAAATTCAAGCCACATTTTGGAGAGACAACTCCAGAAATCCTGGTACTTCCAAAGGGCTTTAAAAGCCTGCTGTTCTAATGGAATAGTATGCATGCTCTGGACAGATTAACTGAATATAGATTTGTTTGGCTGCAGTAACAGAAGACGTGTTTGGCAAAAACCAAAGGTCGCTTTTCATGAGAAGACCATCATTCCAAATGGGAGGCATGGTGTTGGAAATGTTATGGTTTGGGATTTATTCCCTGACTCAGGGACTGGGCAGCACACAGTCATTGCTTCAGCTCTGATTTCTACATCATGAGAAATAGTGCTTGAAGATAGCGTTAGGTTATCTGTCCAAAAGTGTAAATCGAACTGGAATTGGACCTTTCAGCCAGATAATAATCTTAAGCACACAGCAACCTCATTAAAGAATCTCTCAACAGACGAAATTGAGGATTACTGGATAAAATCTTACTGAAATGCTTTCAGGAAATTTGAAACAGGAAATATTTGCAACTGAATGTATTTTGCAAACAAGAGTGTTTGAAATTTTCAGTTATCCAGTGTCAGAGGCCGGTGGACAATTTTGCAAAACGCCTTCAGAAAGTCTGCTAAATGGGTAATATCTGAGGCCAAGGGTATAGTAACTTCTCACATTGAAGAATATTACATCTATTAATTTTTTGTTCACTACAATATTGAAAAGGCTAATTCAAATTGTTCAAGTATTTTACCTTACCTTTATGTGTGAATGTGAGAGTGAATGGGTGAATGACTGAATGTAGTGTAAAGCGCTTTGGGGTCCTTAGGGACTAAGTAAAGCGCTATACAAATACAGGCCATTTACCATTTACCATTTATCTAGACTGTGTATAAAAGAGACTCAAATGTTTGCTTGTAATATATTTTTAAAAAGACAGCAAGTGTTCATTCACCTTTTTTTTCACCACTCTATTATCAATTACGGTGTAAAAGTAAGTTAGTCAGTTAAGCTTGTATATACCAGCCATGGCCACATTACTACTACACATTATCGCCAGCTCATGGGCTATTTCATCTTCAAAAAGCTGCTCATGCGAGACAATACATTTTTAGATCTACACTTTTATAGCCAAAGCCAGCCTCTAAACTTCCTGTTCAGGGTAAAGTGGAAAAAGACTGATGAATTAAATAACTTTAGCACACTGCCTCAGGCTTTTACGTCGGCACTCACCTCTCATAAGTAACAGCACGCCACGTAGTGGATTCAGCTCTCAAATATAATTTTGTGTTTTTTTGTATGAACATGCTTCTTAATCAGCATTTGGCAAATATATAATTGTAAATGATTTAGCAAAGTGTAATAGAGAGTAAGAGGCCATACAGGACTGTGTCTGTAAAAACAGATAACTGCTTGGGGACGGTAGCAGTTTTCTAATGGTAAAGAACAAACCAGTAGCCTTGGCAGCACTTTTTAAGGTTGGGCCAGTTTCTGCCCACAGAGAACAGTATAGCAATAATTTCCTGCCCCTACCACTGAACACCAGTGAAAATTGAGTATTTTTTTTTAGAGTATTTATTTATTTTAGGTCATTTGCTTGCTTGTTTTTGAATTAATCATTCTGATGCTAAATAAAACTGTGTTTTCTGAAATTATCATACAGTAGTTTCATATTAGAGGCACACTGACAGACAAATAATGCCCTTGCTAACCTCTCTTAATTGACCTCAGTAGCGTTCGATGGTGATTATGGCTGTGCTTTAGGTTGTTCAGGTGCATTTTTGTGAGTCATACTTTTAAGATTCTCTCTTGTGAAAAAAAACATTTAATTTTCAGACTACCTCTGATTATTTTTATGGAAGTAGAATAGATGGTAGTCATGACAGCTGAATTATGAAGAGAAAGGGATGAATTAGCTTGTGTGTTTATAGAAAATGTTTTTCTTTGTAGGTTTGTTTTTTGGTGGGGTTTTTTTTAGAAAATATCTGTTTTTTTAAATAAAAGAGTAACTATTATTATGGTGCTTTTCAACTCATGTTGTTCAAGCATAAACGTGGATAGATGCATATCTACGTATGTCCTGACCTTTTTTGCCTGTTTTGAAATTAGTGAGCTTTTATGTGTTAGTGTGACTATCTGTGTGTTATCGATGTTTTATATATTGACCTTGTCTTTTTACAGATTTTTGGAAGTGTAGGATGAAGTTGGCTTCACAGTCATTGTTTTTGTCTGTATGGTGGGTACATACACATGGCTGACTGAGTACACAGTAGGTGTACCCCTGCATGCGTGTGTGTTGGTGCATTGAAACGTGGACACCTTGTCCCCTCGGTGGATTGTGTCGCTCCTGCTCAATCCAAAATAAAGAGTGCTGGCCCATTCTGCAGCCTCAGTTCCTCTGGTAAATGGCTGGCTGAGTGGCGGTAATTGCCTCCCGCCCTGCCAGTTCACAAAAGCAGCAGAAAATGCCGTGCAGAGATTCAAACTACAGCTCCCATTAGATTACACTGAGCAAGCTTCGGTGTCCCGATTGCCGATTGCCACCCTACACTACGCTCTTACAGTCTGAGGCTCAGTACCTCAATATGTGAAGAAACAGGATTGCACACATCAGGCAAGGTCATTTTTCCAGTTTAGTTAGGGGGGAGATGTTTACTTAGATAAACAGAAAGGTCATTAGCAGGAGACATGAAGAAGCTTTGACAAATGAAGTCGAGCCCAGTTAATGCTCCATTCTTTGAGGAGGTATCTGAGTAGAGATGAAAAAATGGAAAATTGCCTGTATATCTCAGTTTTCTCAGTAAGCATCTAAACCGGAGCAGGCATCTTGAGAATGAAGGGAATAAACTGATATAGCATATAGTATATACACAGTTGTTTTTTCTTTCATATGCCTCAAACTGCCAACATATCCCAAACATCCCTCAGGCAAAAACTCATTTGATTACCGACCAGTATTGCATTCTCGATATACGATAGTGTGATTCTTCTTTCTTGCCGTTCTGTCTCAGACATCTGTTTGTATGGGTGAACAGATGGGGGGACGAGGGGGTGGGGTGGGGATGGGAATACTCTAGAGGTTATTGGCTATTGAGAAAAATGCTTGCGTGACTTCCCTTCCCCCCTAACACTTTTGCTTTCTCAGTACATCTTGCCCTGGTGGACACAAGTGCATCACTGGCACATGTGACTCTCCCACCTACAGTGTGGCACTCTAACATACACATGCACTTTTCTCATACACATATATATGTGTGTGTGTGTGTGTTTCCATGTGTGTTTATATACATGGACACATATATTGGCAACAGGACATTCTGTGTGTGTGTGTGTAGTCTCATGAGACACCACCACCACAAGCATCAGCAGCTCATCAAAGCAGGATATTAAAATGAGATGACTCAGACTGACGATGACGCTGTGAGACCCACTATACAAGCAGTGTAGCAAAGGGTAACATGTTTGTCTCCCACTCCCCGTCTTTGATACGTGGTCAAATAAGGAGAAGACACTTCACTAAGACATTCATTCACAAGCATAGAAATAACAGGATGGGATGATCACGTGGCATGCAGGTCTGTGTACACATTGCAGCTAATGTAAAACTGACATTAGCTGTATTAGGAGGTTACTAGAGAGGAACTATCTGTATATGTATATTCATAGTCATGTTCATATTTGTTTAGCCCTAACTGTAAAATGAGGACTCCGCCTTCCATTCTACGTCAGAAATTCTAGAAACCACAAGCAAGTTCTCTGTTGGGCTGATATGGTACTGTGAGGTGTTTGAGATGAGGCCTGGTGACTCAGGACTTGCAAGTGAAACATGTGATGGCCCCTAAGACTCTAAATCCACTTCAAGGTTTTGGTGGCTGCTTGATTAGGGAAGAGGCTAATTTAGAATAATGTTTGTCACCTAGGTTGACCTTAGCTATCAGTCTTTTGCACTCTCTTCCAGAGGTGTGTGTTATGAAGCAGAATTAATGGGTTAATGAGCTGTGTCAAGCTTGAAGTTTTCAGTGTCACAAAAGTGGATAAGTCACCATGGTAACATGCTCAACACATAACCTAGTATGGAGCAGGATAAGTTCAGAATTTTCCATTTAAAATAGGCTAGAAATGCCACGTTTTCACTGATTTGTTTATTTACAGCATGTCTTAAGTGCACTATAGAATCTCTCCGGGTGGGTATATGTTTAATATGTGGAGCTTGTTAAGTCGTACCTTACTAACATTACAAATTAAGCCCAGCTGAGCAAACGTATACATTTTTTATACTTGATTCTAATCCGAATGAATTTCTTGTCTGATTTGTAGCAGCATTAAATTTTACTGTTAGATTTTTAGGATCTTTAAATATTTTTATCACAATTTTATCATCATCTGATAATTTCTCTGATTGGAGCAGGAAGCACTCGTAGGGATCATTTTATTTGCAGAAGGAGAGTCATATGATGCGAGAAATACCCCTTTCTATGTGAGTGTGCACAGAGCCTGAACCAGAAAGCCCAACTAACAGAGGAAGTTGATAACCACTATCAATGATACTCATAATCTGCATCTGAGGGACTTGTTGGCTAATGCAAAGAAAGCCTGGTTGTGTTAAACTTCCATCGCAATACACCTGTCAGGTCAGTCGGGCTTGTTTGAACTTTCTTTGCATTATCTCTTGGTGTACTTACACAGCATAGGTCTACATATCCACACATTACAAACATTAGTGATAAACTAATGATATATTTCATTTGTTTTATTGATGAATTTACATTTCTTATAAATCATGGTTGGTCTTTATAATTTGTTCTTCCCTTTGAGCCGGGGTCGCGATGAAAGTGAAAAGAAGGATTCAGGTCTGGTTTGGGGCTTGAGCCAATATCACCTGGTACTTGTGAAAGACAACCGAGTGTTGCTAAAAGAGGAAAGAGTATACCTTTTTGTACATTTCTCACATCTGCTGTATACTGTGCATAGAGAATATACATGTTCTGCAGTCCAGGGGTTGTTAAAGCCACCATTGAACGAAGCTATCATTTTTGGGCTAAATAGATTTTTTTTAAAAAACATAAAACAATCTGTACTGATCGCCTAGTATTTCTTCCAACCTAAAGCAAACATATTTCCTCAAATGTCGGACTGTCCTTTAACCTTTCCTCTCACCTCATACTGAAATCTGTGTTAAAGACAGAGAATAATCCAGGATCAGTGTTGGGAAGGTTACTTTTAAAATGTATTCCACTACAGATTACAGAATACATACCCCAAAATATAGTTTGTAATGTATTCTGTTAAGCTACTCAATGTAACGTATTCTGAATACTTTGGATTACTTGATATATGTCATGCTTTTTACAACTACATGAATGTACTATTGCTGTGTGATTTATTACTATTACTGAAGGCTACTCGCCACCAAGCTAACATTGTTAGCTGGCGTTAGCTGAGGTTAGTTCATAGACTGCAGACTGCTAGATAGCATTAACAACCTGCTAGCTGCAAATAATCATGTGGAGTTCTGAAAGCAATACCAAGTAGATTTTTAAATCTTAATGTAAAATGAGTAACAGTAGGGGGGACATGCAGGAGGCTAACGTTAGTTTTTTTTTTAAAAGAACTTACTTCCAGATGTTTCTTAAGGTTGGAGTCTTGACACTGTTTGCATTGCACGGTCAGATTTCGCCCATCCCTTTCTTCTTTAAATGTGAAGTGGTGTCGGAATTTCCAAGTAAGAAATGCATTCCTGTCCGTGCATTGCTGGCTCTGTTGTGCTGGCTCCTGGTCCATTGTGTAACTGACACCACCAACATTAACAGGATGCTTATATTAGAGCCTCTTATTGCGTGTTTTGTTTGGGTTTCTGACAATGCGTGGAATTACCAAAATTAGAGAGCGCATAGCCTAACAAATGAAACAATGACCGCTGTGTAATCCATTTATTTCAGTAAAGTAACTCTATTCTAATTATCACATATTTAAGCGGTAACTGTAACGGAATACAGTTACCGCTTACTCATATTTTGTATTTTAAATACATAACACTGGTACATGTATTCCGTTACTCCCCAACACTGTCCAGGATTACATAATAGAACCTCCACGGCAGATGTTGTGACCCACTTCTCTATTCACTTGAGTGCAAGGTTGTGACGGGCACTGTGAAGGTTAACTGGTGTGGAGGAAGTGAAATATATGTCTGTGTTTGTGTGTGTGTGTGTGTGTGTATATATATATATATGTATATATATATATATATATATATATATATATAGTATAATGGATATTAGGTCACTGGTGCATAATCCATTCAGACCAAACCTAGACTGAATCTTTGAACAGAAAGTTGTTTGTAACACTATAAACAGACACTGAATTGTTTGACAGTGAATTAACTGTTTGCTTGCTAATTATTCAGTTACTCTTGGAAACCTCCAGCTATCCTCAATGCCTGGGAGAATCATGATTAACAGAATGCTGACAAAAGAAAACCTTCCTTATCCACAGTGAACATGATGATGCTGTGATTAATAAAAGCTGTTAATAAAAGCTGTGAAAGACTGACACTGAACAAAAGTGAGTATAGCGTTAGCTTATGCAGGCCACAAAGTTAAGGTCAGTCTCAATCACAATCTCATTTGCAAGTATCCTATAGGTGTGCTATTGAAACTTCTTTAGCTTGCCCACAACTGCTGCTCATCTGCAAGCACCTTTGCAACCTATCTCAGTCCCGCCTTGACCTTTTCATGCTGTTTCTGACTTAATGTCGTGTCTTTTACAATTGATGCCTGCTCTGCTCTGTTATGTGCTAGGTTTTGCTGCTGCTTTCCACGCCTCCGGCTTTCCATGTATGCACACTGAAAGGCAGAGTGTTCTCTCCCTACCAAATGCTTTCCATATATGTGCGCAAAAGGGCAATTGAAGTCCCAGAGGAGAGCAATGCCACCAAAGATGAATTACTGCAGATTTCTTTAGACTATAGTGTTTCTGACTGAAATCAATTTTATTTATGAAAAAGAAAAACAAACTTTTAGCAATACTACAACTTTGACTAAATTATGGACATTAACAAAATCAGCTATGACAACTTAATGTTTGCCCCCTTTCTGCATGATTTCTTACTGTTGCAACCAGTATCAGCAGGCTCCAAAATAACTGTTAGTAATATTTAATGCCCAAGACGACTCCTGATAATGTCCAGGGTCCAGAGCAGGGTAGGAGGCACTGTGCAGAGGATCCAGTGTGAACTGTTCCACACTGAATATATATGCCCTTGACAAGACAGAGAGGTGAAGGGCTTAAAGTTGGTCACATTGCATTAGCATCGAGCATGCCTGAGTGGCTGACAGGGCAATCTGACTGGAGCCTAATGGTAGTAAAGGCAGTATACAGGAGGAGAGGGACAGAGGGTCTACCATGCTTTGGGCATTACATGGGACAGTCAGATGGGGTCACTCAGCAAAACCAAGCAGCCACCCATCAATAATTAAATCAGTCACAGTCAATATATTTCGGCATGAGCGCCTGAGCACTTTGATCACAACAGAAAACAACAAAACTGACAATGCATAGGAGAAATTAAGCCATTTGTTTGACAAGAAACAAACTGCTACATGGGTGCAATGTCTGTATGCCTTGTTTATGAAGTAGGCATTAATGTGTATACACAAGTAGGAAACTATGCTATCTGCTTTTTTTCAATTCGAAGGGAGAGTGCGAGTACTCCATTGCTCTTTATGAAGAGGATGGCTTTTCACCAGAGCTATGGCCCCTCTGTCAAATTAGATTAAGGGCTGCTTACTCATTATTGACAGGAGCCGCTTGCAGTAATGACCCATAGTGAGAGAGTCGTTTCCTTTGATGTAAGAACACAGGCTACACTGGACATTTCCCACAGCATATCTCTTTGTGGGGGGGGGAGCCCTTTGATGGCCATTACATTTTTGTGAATTATTCCACATTGCAATGCTAGTTCTGCGTCTGGTCCGACTTTGATCTAAAAAGCGCCTGTGTGATGTGCTTTTTTTCTTCCCACTCCCCTTCTTTGGCCCACCCTAAAGTCAGTTGACAGGGAGGTTAGATTTCATAAAGGCCCTTAGGAGTGTGTGTCTGCATTTCATTTGTTTGAGTTGGGAAGATGACAGAAGTCACATTTAATTACAGGGTTCTTGTGTCAGCTCAGAAGATAAGGGGGTATGCTGTGAGTGCATGATGCATACAAAATGATCATGGTCTGTTCTCTTCCATATTCTGGAGGAAAATATATCTGGCCATTAGACTGTCATGTAAGGCAAAGTATTTGAATTTCTGCTAGAGAATGTATTTATCACAGTGATGAAATTATGTTTGTGGATGTGCATGCATACATGCATTATGGGCCTTCGTGTGTATGTTTGCATTGTGTGCTTGCACACCTGCTTCAGTCTGTGTTGTGCATTTGGCCCACTGCAATGCCCCAGAGCTGTGCAGCTGCCCTATGCAAACAGCAGGTTTCCCAGTGAGATGCTGAAGAGGAAGCTTGACATTGTGTGCGGTTCTTTGTGATTAACACTAGCCAGACTGCCAGAGAAGGAGAAAGCTACCTGCCTCTGATTAGACAGTGAGAGTTCACTTTTAAAACATACCAGTACACCTTACCATTAGAAGCCGAGGTAGACAAGTCTGTGGTATTGTTAAATGCTTGTTCACATCAGGTATAAGGGGAAAAGTGTGCGGGGAGATCTCAATTGGACCTGGCAGTTGGGTAGAAGAAGTAGTTGCTAATCAAAGTCTAGCATTCAGAGCTGACAGTATGCTTTACTACCAGTGACAGAGACTGAGCTGTTGTATATAGCCTCGGTACCATCTGAGGTTTGGGATGCCCTCACTGCAAGCTTTTGGCCTTGGCAAAATGTTACCCTGACTTCAGCTCTGAATCATATGTCATTGCATCATCTCACACCATGTGTTACACTGACCTTTTCAAGGCAGGTGTGATTAAAAAAAAAGGAAAAGCCAAGATTTATTCTTATCCTGTAAATTTTCATATTCTTCCCCCGTAAGGTGCACTAATAATTGCACAATAAAAATTTTGGACTGCAAGATTTTTGGAAGAGCACTATTTATATCTTCATGTATGAATATTATAGCAAGATGTTTACAAGATTATGCAATCATCTACCGACTGCTGCAGGGTGTGGCCTGTGTTGTTGTTGCAGTCACCTACTTACATCACATTATCACATTGGTTTCAGGTAGTTATGCTTGTTTTCCTAAAAAATGTAGTAGCAAATGAGAATTTAGACAGGGCAATGTGAAGTCTAGAAAGTCTATCCTTTTTTCTGAAGACTAGGAACATCACTGTTCAAACATGATTGCTGACAGTGTTACACTGGTCCCAGCATGCAGAGGAGGAAACAGCTTCTATTGAAACATTTTTTTTTAAACGGGGATGGGGGGGAGTCAATTTTAGCTATAGAACAAACAACCTCAGTCTGTTTTTTGCCGCTGGCCTCTATAGCTATATCCGGCTCCAGGTACTCACTTCAAAGCAATCTGGCAGGTGGAGTTAGAAAAGAGCACAATGTTGTCAAACAGAAATCAGATTTGCTCCACTCTCCATTAGCCTTAGCCCCTTCACTCTCCCCCCAGAGATCACATTAAATGACATCTGCTATCATCAGGATAACCTGTGTCAGGTACGTGACAAGACTGCAGATCCTGAGTTGATGAGAGAGATGATGGAGGAAAGAGAGAGGAGATAAAGGAGATACTGCAAGCTTAGGAGTTCTCACGCTTACATTAGAGCTTGTTAGATCTGTCCCAGGATATAATTAACATATAAATCGAAGCTGGTTCATAAACCAAGCATGGTACAGTTGAGAGCAGGCTGATGCCTCTGGGAGGAAGGAAAAGAAGCATGTATTCAAGGTGTACACTTTTCAGGTACACCTCATTTTATCATTCTAATAAGGTACTGTAGGACATGGGCAATGTGATCAGAAATCACCCATGTTTCCCAGGAGCATCTGTAGGAAAGGTGTTTCAACTTCCAGGCTTGGTCCGATAAAAAAAAGTCCGCTGATTGAATGCAGACTGAACAGTTGTCAAAAGTAGCCATGCATGACCTGGCACAGGAGCATCAGCCACAACCAAATATCTCACCTTATCTTCTGACAGTAGCATTTGGAGAGCTCGCACCCTTCTATCTGTCTCTATTTCTCTCTCTTTCATTGCATTCAGCCCTCCCATTTCCTCTTGGCAGTGCTAAAGGGCCACTTCTGTTCACTTGGTAATGAGAAGATGTGTCTCTTTGTCACACTCTTCTTCAGCTTCCACTTGGTTTTAAGCATCTCTCTTTTGTTGCCTTTTTGAACATCTGTTTGTATCTCTTTCAGTCTCTAAAAGGACTGTTTATGTGCCATCACCTCTTTAACAGCAAAAGATATCCAGCCGAGCAGATTTTATCTCTGAAATGCTTTTAAAGGACTGAACGTACGTATCTTTGAAACGTGTACGCAATGTGTTTCATCCAAGCGTCTTGTCTCTTGATGCCGTCTTTGAGTATTCGGTCTTTCATCCAATTCCTAATTGTACTTATCCTGCTGTATACAGTACTGTGCACACTTTGTGGCTTTTCACTGGATAAAACACTAACTCCAGGCTTCTGTCCAATACGCTTCCATTGAGTACTAATCATCTGGCAGAATGTGAATTCTGCTTTTCTGGAGGAAATCATTAAAAAGACTCACAGAAAAAACGCTGCCTCCAAATAGCCGGGGCCCAGACATTGTTGGACTGAGGCGTCTGCACAGGCGCCTGATTAAAAAAGAAGCTTGGGTATTAATTGGCCAGCTGATGTTAGGTTGTCAGCAATAGCTGATGGCTCATTATGCTGCTGGAGCAGAATAGGAGGAGGATGAGAGATGAGCGCACCCCCTCATACATTCTATTTTGGCCATCCTTAAACCGAGCACACCCTGTAATTTCAGCATCAACACATCACTCAAAGGGTCTGGTGTATTAGATAAATAAAATCTGTCATTCCCATGGATACAAGCTTGGTGGGAGCTGCACTAGAGAGATGGGTATGATTGTGCATGTGTTTGTTTGTGAAGCAGGGAATCATGGGGACAGTTTGCTTAGCTAATGGGGTTGGCGGGCAGCACAGTGCTCTCTCAGGCGAACAGCTAATTACCAGGAGCAGATGAGAACATGGTGAGTGTGTGTCCGGGATCCAAAGACGCACTGCTCAACCAACCAGGATGCCGCAGTCTCCCTTCTGCCCAATCAGAGGCCCTGAGTTGATGCCTCGCTTCTTTATTTAGTGTCCATCCAGCCAATCGCTGGCATCTTCACCTTTAAGGGACTCACCCGCCTCTCGAGTGAAGCTTCCATTTGCCATGGCAACAACATGTGTCAAAAGGCTACTTAGCCCAGAGGGGATCTCACATAAACAGAATCCATTAAGTTCAGGGTCATTTAACGTTCACATTCCCTAATGCCACTGCAGATGAACAATTGGAATGTGAGGACTGTCCTTGAGATGAAATTGAGATTTTTGTTCGTTGGAGAACAAAGGATGAATCTCTTTGGCAGCACGTGGCCATGATGTGAATACCTTTCTATTACATTTGAGATAAACCAGACCTTGTAGCCACAGGCCAGCCCATTCTCATTCCCCTGTCGTCAAATACTGCAGTTTTGTCAAGTTTCACAGATCTACGCAAGGTGTCTTTTGGTAGAGGACCCCTTGGCTTTACATAAAAATGCACTGGGTAAGCTTGCAAGATATATTTAGCGTAGGGGCATATTTTCACCCAAACCACCATCTTGTCCGAAGTGTATTATATTTAGATTTTTTTCACTGAGCTCTTTTTACAAATTTTATTTCACTTTTTTAACATTTCTATTTAATTCTACTGGTTCCTTTTTTGTGTTGTCAGATCTTGTTTTATTTTATTGCACTATTTTGAGCTTTTCTTTATAGGTTTTATTTAGCATTTTGGCTGCTATGATACAACAATCCCACAGTTTTTTATCTAACTTTTTTACACCTAAACAAGTGTTTATTGTTCCCAAAAAGAGATACACACAATGCTTTAATGGTTGACAGTCTTGTGACTTACTCCACCAACATCCCTGCAATCTACAATTGTAGACCATGTTGCTATTTAAAAAAGGACTATTGTCCTTTGGCATCGAATGTTATCACGGCCAGTGCTGTAAGGAGATCTTGTGCCTCGGCAGTATTTACCACCCTGCGATGAGAAAGAGGCTTCCAGTTTACAGTTGACTTGTGCCTTCTATCAAAATTAAATTGCCAAATAAAACAAAGAAAAGACTTCCTATTTAATAGGAGAAACTTCTAAAATCATGTCTCTACAAAGTGCCACAGGATTTCACTTACCTGCAACTGTCACTCTTCAAAATACTGCTTCAGGCCAGGTAGCATTTGTAAATTAGATTCTTTTTTTTTTTTTAATTCTGCTGCACCTCTGAGATGATGTCGTGACACTTCTCATCATTTTTCAGTATTATTCTGACACAAGAGCAAAAAGGTGGAAGATATCTCATATTTCTAGGGTAACCATAGCAATGAGTGCTGTGTCTATGAAGGAGTTTCTACAGACCAACGCCTACTGCAGAGACTGGATGAGGCTGTTGCTGTATTATGCAAGTGCAATAAATTTTATTGTTGCAAATATATAGATCTTTGTGAAAGACAAAGAGCTAGGGGGGTATTGTTCATAAATCTACACCGTACTGCTACAGTACTGCTGAGAGTTGCATTATTCTTTTCTCTTTTGAATCACAGAAGTCCTGTGACCGTGACCACGTGCACAGTTATGGTATGGGTGAGGACTGCACGCAAGACCTGTGCCTTAACGGCTCATTTATCATTCATCTGTGGCTGGCCCAAGCCACCCAGAAAATATAGGGGAATGAGATTTCCTTGGCCTCATGGCAAGCTATTTAGGTGGATGCACAAGGTACAGACAGCCTTGCAGATATACAATACCATTTTATCCCCTTGCAGATATATACACAACTCATCAAATACATCTTTTACACTGGAATTCACCTGGATATTGAGCTGGAATCCCCCAGTTTTAGTGTATTTTTAGGCTTGCACACATAAAGCTTGTAATGTGAAACGGAAATTTCTCCATTTCTGTCCATTTTAAAGATCACAGATGATGGAGGTGCTGTTATAGCTTATCATCATATTGGGGCTTTTACAGTTAAAAAAAAAAAGTTTGATGTGCTATCTTGCACTGAAAAAAAATTGAATAATGGTATCATATCATTCACCCATCCTGTAAATAGCACACTGCTCTTGCCTGGGATAAAATCCCATCATTACATTCTTGCCCATGTCTAGCTCTGCTCTTTTCTGTATCCCTCTCATCTTTCCTACCATGTCAGTAAAGAGAGCATATTTGAGAAGGTTAGACTACCCACTGTCCTTTGAAAATAACTTTAAGAATGTCATTGTTCGTAGTGGGTACTTTCATTGCCACACTTGATGAAAAACTCTTGTGAATACGTCCTAGTTTTGATAGGATATCAAAAAGTGGCGGCCTATGCTTGCACCTTGAAGGTGACAGATACTTGAAAAATATAAAACATGAGACAGCCTCATTTCAAGCCCAGTAAACAAAGCAGAGTACATGTCAGACATTCCCCAACAGGGTACACTGACACTTAAGGGAAACACAGGGCAGCAGTAACTGTCACACACAAACAAACTGACCCACACTGTCCACACACAGGACACCTACTGTACACTACATTTATATTTAACCGGCAGAGGTTCTGATGTATATTTCAGCAGTGAGAGGTTCTTGATGGTAACTTTTGCAGCACAGCTTCAGTTAAAGAATGTATCACCCAGCGTGCAATCCAATCACGAGGCTGGATTTTCACTTCCCCTCTGCTCGCACACTATAGGGAACAAATCAGAGCGTCTTCATCCTCCCTGAAGACACACATAGAGAGAGAGATGCACATCTATTATACATGGTATATGTGGTTATGTGGAATGAACCGGCCGCAGCAAATTGGGCACATTTTGCTCTGACGCTAGTCAGTCTCCGAGGGGAGCCAATTACTACGTCTCTCCTTCAGAGCAGAGCCAAAATAACCGAAATTCCCTCATCTTCCCCTGTGCACAGACGAAGAGCAGTGAGAAAAATGTCCACTCCCCGGTTTCTCATTCGGTTAGCCCTACAGACACTCGTTGAAATCACACATGCACTGCATTCATTACCTGCTAATGACTCTTCATCCCTCAGAGACCGAGCAGAGAGAGGAAAGTGAGGGAGAAGACAAAAGAGGGAAGTGGAGGGGTATGGTAAAAGAAATATAGATGGAAGTAAGATGCTGACGTCCATCATCGCAGGCAGCAAGACGTACCCCAGGAGCAGGTGATTTTCAGACTGGAACACTGAACATTGGAGACATGGAAATATCCGATACGGCTCGTTACTCCATGTTGGCTGGTGGCCTAGGAGCAGCCTGGCATTGAGATGTGAACTGCCCACGCACCTGTGCTGACCTTCGCTTTGACTGGGCAACACAAAATTTCGAGCGTGAAGAGCTTTATAGACTGCATTTGCCAACAATACACAACACGAAGAAAATCAATTGATCGGTGGTTTCTTTTTCCTTCAGCTGGACCTGGAGCCCTTATTACGCATTCAGAGTGAACCATTTTAGCCTCTTTGGAAAATAATGATTCTGTAAAGTGCTTCTTTGGGCTTCAGCAAATGGGACCTTTTACACACTAAAAGACCTAAAGATAAGCCATGCTTTTACATAATGGTGTATTTCACTCTAATGGTGTATATTGTGACCACACCATTAGCAATACTATGCCACGAGAGATAATTTAACAGAAGGTTTATAAGACATATAATTATGCCTCATGTCTGCCTTCATATCCTGCTGAACTATATTCTTTTTCTGGCAGCTGGAATTTAATTCAAAGTGTGTGTCCAGTACTGAGTCTTACTTTCTTAGCCGTGGCGGTTATTCAGACCAATTATTCAGTCTCTCATCTTTGTATTCCAAACAAAGGCATATGCTGAAGTAATATGTCACTCCAGCATGCACGCGTGGTGTGCATTACGCTACAAAATTATTCCGACTGTGTCCACTGAACCTGCAGTCACATCGCCTGTGAAATGGTTGCTTTGAAGACAGAGACCAGCTGCCATCTTCAAAATGACGTTTGTGTGAAGACGGCGATAAGCAGAGGGGTCAAGTTGGCGATTACATGGAGTCTGTTTGTGATAATACAGTGATTAACTGTGATAAATTGGAAAAAATCACACTGGGTTGAGCAGGTGACCTGTATGTTTCAAAGCCAGCACAGAAGCCAGGGTTCAGCTCCACCCTGCATGTTGTTCCCTCTGCTGTCACTCCCATGTATCCCGTCAGCTTCACTGTCTTGTCCAGCTATAAAGGCTAAAAAATAAATAAATAAATAACATAAATTGAAAATGTTCATGTGTACATATGTAGAAATTTATAGTAGCTATTTACATTCATTTAGAAATTTAAAAGTTCCTCCATAAGTATTGATGTAGTCGGTGCAGGATGGCACAGACTGATGTTGACTGCAACACTGGCAATCAGTCTCTGTTTAGAAATTAGACTGCAGTTATTTTCAAACATTTGTTAATCTGTGTAAAAAGGATTGCAGAGACTAACTATTCCCATTTTTATAGTAGTGAGACCGAACCATCCATGATTCAAGTGCAGGGTAATACACAATCAAATAAAGTAGAAATTTGGGTGTTTTATTTAGAGCTTTAGTCTTTCTGATAGCAGTGAGGTTTGTACCTTAAACAATGAGCGGTGGAAGCATACTTTTTATTTTGTGGCATGCAGACTTTTAGATCCCTCTAGTTTTATGGCAGTTAACAGTCAGCTTGAGGTCATCCTCAGAAAGAAAATAAATCTGGAGGTCCAATAAAGACATTTCTATACTTGCAGCATAACGATGGACTCAGTGCTCCTTGTTAGTTTGCAGTACAGATTGCTATCCACGGGTAATTAAGTTTTATGTTGTCTGGAGGTTGATTGACTTAAAAACATCAGTCAGCTAAAACTGATCTTGTGTTCTTGAAGGTAGATTGTATCAGCAGCTTATATAGGTGTTACACAGATAACCCACGTAGCCTATTAGTTTATTAGGCCAATTCTTTCACTCATTTTGTTCTAGTCTGCCTAACCAAGAAACACTGCTGCTGTGGCTCAACTGTGTCTTACTCGCAAGATTTAACACTGCTAACCACAAACTCATAAAACTGTTAAAGGAAAATCCACAGGATAAACTGGTATCTTTACATTTTATATTATACATCATTATCAACCCAAAACCTAAATATATTTAGTTTTCTATCATATAGGTTCATGATTCAAGACATCTGTTGTCATTCTGAAACATTAGGTAGCATGAGAAGGACCAAAGCTAAGTAATGAGGTCCCCATGAAGCTGTACTATAACAAATAAAACAACAAAATCAGTAGAGCTAGCAAGGACAAGGCAAGGATATAAATAAAGAATGCAGTCTAAGGTGCTGTGAGTGTTAGACTGCATGAGGCTATTGATAAATATAATATAAGAGTTTATAAGTCTGATAGCTTCCAGGAAGAAGCTGTTTCTCAGCCTGGATGTTCTGGATGCACAGCCTTCTTCCTGAGGGGAAGGGGATAAACAGTCTATGAGCTGAGCTGGAAGAGTCCTTCATGATACTGGTAGTCCTGTTACTGACTTCTGCTGATGTAGATATCTGCAGTTAATGAGAGACCGCTGCCAGTTAACTTCTTTTTGGACTTAACGGGCTACTACAGTCTTCCTGTGTGCAGCAGAGCAATTTCCGTACTCCCGAGTACCCCACAGTGACCCGCTTGAGCCTTCTCAGTAGGTACAGCTGCTGGCAGGCCTTCTTTATTAGGCTGCTGGAGTTGATGTTGAGGTGAGGTGGTTGTTGATGTGCATCCCCTTGAACCTGAAGCTGGATGACCCCATGATGACCTCTTCCATTTTCTCCACATTGATGCAGAGGTTTGCTCTGCACCAAGCCTGCAGATCTTCTACCTCTGGCCTGCGCTCCATCTTGTCATTACTGGAAATCAGTCCCACCACTGCTGTGTCCTCCGCACACTTGACAGCGTGGGTGCGCGGGATTGTGGCTGCGCAGGCATAGCAGAGTGTACACCAGGGGGCTCACAACAAATCCCAGTGGAGAGCTAGTAATGAAGATGACGGGGGAGCGAGTGGTGCCGTGGGTCCCCAGTAGGGACTCAGCCCTAGTGTCATCATTTTGTGTATCAGAAGTAAATCAAAGTTTTGCATTTTAAAGCCAGAAAAGAGATGGCTTTCTTTTGTTTTTGTTTTTACTCAGAAAAACTGCAGTTAAGTTTACAGATATTTTCATAAACTATCTGTCATTCTAATTTTCCTCAATCTTCCTGTTAAAATCCACATTAGTGACCTTCTTTAACTGGTATTAGCTTTTGAGGATCGGGTTCAACATGAAGGTTACCTAGTCTGCCTATTAATTAATTAATTCATTCATTCATTATTTATAGTACATTAATATATCTGCGTGTGGTGGCTATAGTGTCAGATGTCCTTGATCCATCTTCCTTTGTGTCAGAGATAAAACACTGTATGCACAGAATAAAGCACTGTATTCTTATGTGCATGAATGAGTGAATCTGGCTATTATAAAAGAGAGCAGTCAATGAGACTAGAAAAGCTCCATACAAACACCAGTCCGTCTCCTTAAAAAGCTCGGAAACTGGCAAAACATTGTTGTCGGCATTGTCTTTTTAGCAATAAACTGAAAGGGAGCCAGCTAGTATTCAGTCTTTACAAATTGAAACACAGGCTGCATTGTGAACTAAAAGCCATACCAGCTGTGCTCTTCGACAGGAACAGAGATGAAACGTGCACATTCTAATTACGCTTCACTCCACAAAAAGTATGAGCCACTTGCTCACAATTAGTGTTAAAGTCCAACCCCGCAGAGGGCTGAATTATTGCCATAGATTTTCTGTATCGTCAAATGAGTGCGTTTAGAGAGCAAAATGGTCTTTTTTGGTGGGTTTGACTCACACCCTGCTCCCTACAGCGAGAGATAAGGTGGGTGTTCACTGCGACATGATGAAATGATTGTATCTTTTCTGTAAGAGGTCCGCAGGGTGACTCAGAGAGACATGTGCATGAGCATTTATTCTCTCCATGTCTGACTACC
Organism: Etia nguti; assembly: GCA_015106755.1. Lineage (NCBI taxonomy): Eukaryota > Metazoa > Chordata > Actinopteri > Cichliformes > Cichlidae > Etia > Etia nguti. The sequence continues at coordinate 42,620 of VUQG01045484.1, read as the reverse complement.
TTTCTTTGAGTTTCCTGCACACACATAACACGCACACGCACCCTCTGTATGTGACTGTGAGCATGTGCACATAAGAGGGGAAGTGTATCTTTTAAATCACCCTGTGGACATTGCACATTGTGTGTGTGGTGTAAAACTCTGGCCATCTCCACACTGGAGAGTTTGCCTGTGGGCTTCTCTCTGTCCACTGTCATTCACCGAGCTCAAACCCCTGAGGACAGATTCTTTAGCTAGAGGATTCTGTTTACTGGAGACCTCTGCTTTAATACCCCAGGACTGCTTCCTTTTTATGACATTTCTGTGTCTCCCATATATGACAATCACCTCTCAAGACACTTGCATACTTTCACATCTTCACATTATATCAGCGTGTTCTCTTTCTTTTCCTTAAAGCACTATGTCCCCTTTCTAAAGCCATTTTTTGAACATGAAAGCATGGATTCCTGTGATAAAGAAAGTTTTCGCAGAACTCTCTGCACACCTGTGGAAAAACTAAGTAGACCTTCACTGTTTCCATAGGAATTAGGATGGTAACTACAAGCCAGGTGCTGCGAATTGATCATAGGCAGGTGTGAGCACCTCTATAAAAGGTGGTTTTGGCAGTTTGCTGGTGTGGAGTATTTAGGTGTGTGTTAGCACACAACGCCTCGGTCTTCCAGGAGTGGGCATCAAAGAAAATTCACATCAAGGTCAGATCGTGCAATGCTCAGAGAAATTGCAAAGAATCCAAGAGCTACATCTCAGACACTATAGGCCTCCGTCAGCATGTTAGATGTTCATAACAGTAGCTTGTTTGGAAGGATTGTCAGGAGAAGCTCTCTTCTCTCTAAAAACAACATGGCAGCACAGCTTAGGTTTGCAAAACTGCATCTAAACAAACCACAATACTTCTGGAACAATATCCTTTGGACAGATGAGACCAAAAATCACATGTGTACTTAGTTTTTCACAGGACTGCACAGAGTCCTGTCACAACTTTGTTTTTCCTATGATTATAGGTCTTAGTTACCTAAATGCTTATTGTGATTTTACTCAGACAAGACAGGGCATTTTTAAGAGCGAGCCAAAATGCTTTTTGACTTATGGAGCATGAGAGCATGATGACAGAGAGACAGTAATGACAAAAATGATGGAAGAGTGTTGTTCTGTCTTTTTACAAGCTGGGTCAGTGACGGGCTTTATTTTGACAGGCAGGCCTTAATTTAATGACCATGTTGAGTGGAAGCGATGCTTGCGCCACTTCCCACAATGGCTCTGTTCATGCATTTTCTCAAAAGGAATCCTAACAATGAACAAGCACTGACTGAAAATGAATCTGCGCTTACTCTGATAACAGACTGATCGCCGGAATCATTTTTCTAACATAAATGTCAAATGTGTTTCAATTGTGCTGTTATTCCTCTTTTAACGTAATTGTAAATTTAAAAAACAAAACAAAAAACAAGTAAACTGATAAATATAATGTGATAGAGCGATGATTAATTAGCTTGGGAGCTTTGCTTAGACACAACAAGCATTTAATGCTTTGGGAACTCATCAGTATTTTCTTGTGTTTTGCATATCAAATGAAGAAAATGATCATCGGTGGCATGTCAGCACAATAAAAGTGCTCTTGTTGTAGTGTATTAAGATTCAGCTTAAATGTGCAATGAGCTTCTGTTATTTTATACATTGTTATTTTGTTTTTTGTTTTTTTCCGGTGCTCTTACAGCGGCATGACACAAATCTTTCATAAGGTCTGGTGTGTGCGTCAGGATGAGGTGCACTTACATAAAAGTAATCGAACTTCCTTGACACCACTTTAACAGCGAAAACCAATGTTTCTCACTTAAGGCACAGCACATCTTTTATTCCCTTTTCAATCTTTTCATCAAAGGATCTACAGTACCAAGTGCCATTTCCAAGGTGAAACATAAAGTGGACACAAAAGACGAATATCTCACATTCTCGCCCCTGCCTTGATTTTCACCGACTAAAGCCGATCTCGTCGAGCAATATGCAATTACCAGCATTTAAACAGCTAAACTTGCTAAAGTGATTAGCCAGTGTTTACCATAAGCAACATTTTGTACACAAGATAACAGCTCTCATTTGCATATGCTAATGCTCGGTAATTAGCTATGCTCCTGCGGGTAATTCCTATTCAGCCCCAACCTACAGGCAGTTTTCTTTCTTTCTTTCCTTATCCTTTTTTTTAAAACAGCAAAATAATGAATTAATTCAATCAATCATGTAAAGGCTAATATATGCATAACAAATGGCAAGGGGACAGTTTTAATGTCAGAAATCAAAAGGCAAAGATCCAAGGATACTCTAAGGCATGAAAGAGAGCGCTGCTGCTCAGGTAGACTTAATTGTATTTCTCTGACAAACAACAACACAAACACCTTGTTTGCCACATTTTGGGATGGTAATTGTAATGCTTAGTGTTCAGCTGGGGACAACAATATAGGCAATTTATCCAAAAAAAACATCTTTGTAATCACCTGCCCACACAAACCTGTTGATCGTGTTCTTCCAATACAAGAACAACAAAATGGCTTTTGTGTGCTTTTTGAATTAAGGTAAACCTCTTTCGCCCTCCAGCCAGACATGACTTAGAAGTAGTGAGGAGAGAGAGAGATGCTGATGTAATTTAGGTTTAATGTGTGTTTGCACTCCTAATCTTCTCTCTTCTCCGCCATTGAAAGGCATGATAAACTCTGAGACTGTTAGCTGTGAGGCAGGCACCTATGCTCATCGTTCTTGTCCCATTACCTCAGACTGGGCTGGAGCATTATCACACCCAGTTCCATATTCATTCCCATCAAAGACGAGGCCACAGAGAGGGCAGGGTATATTTTACCCTCACAAACAAATGCCTAAACTATTATGAGAACTGAAAGGATGATAGCTGTATGTGTTTGTGCAAGGCCGAAATTTAGAGTTTTCTCTACCGAAAAAGGGGGGAGGGGGCATTAATGTCAGCTGTCTGTCATAAAACCAATAATGTAGTGATTTACAGCGGCTCTTATCTGGAGCTAGAGACTGGAAATTCAAAAACCCCAGGGGCACTGCAGTTCATGAGCAGTCATCGCTGGAGTACAAGGCATGGCCTGCAATGTTAATACACACTTGTAGTTTTGTTTCGGGGATTTTATTTTACTCACTTAAAAGTAAAGGTCGAATGTTGTGGCAGCCCGACAGCACAACTTCACCACAACAAACGACAGCGTCTGTGTTTGCCAAAACTGATCACAGCTGAACTTGTTTCATTTGATGTCCCTATGAAAGCAAAGCCATGTTTATTCTTATTGCATGCCCACTCACTTAAATTCTAGAGCAGGGATGCCAAACTACAGCCCACTTATGTGGACCGGACAAGTGAAACCTCTTTCTGTCAGTGTACAGAAATGTAAGTCATTTAATCAAGTGACCAAATTTAATCAATGAGATATCTTAAAATAAGACAAAGAAGCACAGTTTCAATGGTATGTATCAGTTCTTCCACACGATAAACACGTTGCTGTAGTAAATTAAGAAATGTCACATGACTCTTTGAGCTTAGACTGTAAGAAGTAAATGTGTAAAACTACAGAAATCTCTAACATTGGTGTAGTACAAATGGCCACACAAAGTCTTCGCTGGGCCGATTCTGGCCCCCGGGCCTTATGTTTGTGCCAAATATCGCTTCTGTAAATGGTTAAATGACACAAAAGACAAACATTTAGTCATAAGCTGGGTTTTTTTCACAGCTTGTTAGTTATCCCACCATCCGATGGATGTTGTTATCTTCTCACTAATTTTGTTGTGATATTTATTTCTTGGCGCTGTCGCAGATGTCAAGCAACTACCCCACTTTTAACACCAACTCTCAGCTCAACAAAAATACCCTTCAGTCATGAGTGACGTTTTCCTGCCAACTACTGTCAGCTATTTAGTTGCCATTATGCTCTTACTCCATTAATAGTTGTTGTGGGAAAATGTGTTTATGCATAACTGTGTTAAACACCATCCTCTTACAGGTCCTCAAACACATATCCTGAATTCAGCTTCTTGTCTTTTGTGGCCTATGGCAAGATACTGGCTTCAGGATAATGCGCTGTTTTCAACATTTTAACGAACACCCTGAAAAATACCGACCAAATGTGACTAATTGGCACACAAAACTTCAGTCACTGTGGCCCATCGGTAGTGAAATTCTTTCTCAGGCAACAAAACAGTTAAACAGGACATGACTGAAATAGCCCTAGCGAGACTACAAGGTGAATGTTTTTTGTGTAAACATTTACATTCATTCTCACCTCTCATCCTGTGACAGCTGTGAGAGGCTCCAACCCCCATGTGACCCTGAACGGGACCAGCGGAAGAAGAAGGAAAAAATGGATGAATGGATTTGCGGTGCTGTAAGTCTTTATGCTACCCATTAGGGAACTCTCCTTCTTCAGTTGACTGTGCACTAAATGAGGTTTACTCGAGCAACACAATGAGAATCATTTCAGCCTTAAGTAAAAAAGGAAAACTTTCATATCGTTGTATAGTGGTTTCCTGTTAATCAGGGTTTACACAACCACCACAGGGGTTCATCTGCCTCCGCCCTATCCCTTGCATTCTCTTCTGTCACACCAACCCTCTTCATTACATCCATCTCTACATTTAAAGGCCCTTGTTTCACCTCCATACCTACCTTTCATTCTCTCTCGCTACCTCCTTCTTCTTTAGTTTCCACAAGCACCCTACTGGTCAACAGCACCGGTTGCAGTTGTTGTTAACCTGGACCTTGACTGATCCACTATGGAAATCTCACTCTTAGTCATGTTTGATTTAACAAAGATTTTATGCACTTCCTGATCCAGTCCATTTATTGTGGCTTGGGACGAGCAGCGGGAGTACCCTGCCTTGTGGACCCCCCGCTGTGGCCGAGTTTCCAAAGAGGAGAGCATAACTGTGTATTGCTGTATTATTACAGCATTTATTTACAGTGTAAATTGGTGTGAATCTCTGTTGCACATGAATTTGTGTTTGCCATTTTAGCAAGATACTAAGAAATGTGGACCCTTTACCAAATATCAGTATTCTGGGAGCTGCATCTCTCATTAATTTGCCATCAGAACCAGCGGTTTTAAACTTCACTTTCAGCAACCGAGAAATGCAGCAGACCTGCTCTGTGGGTGGAGGTTGCCTTGGAGAATCACCTGGTGTTACCAGGGAAACAGATAAGCTGGTGGAATGGCTATTTATGTAAATGCGTGATTGCCATGGGTGGAGTGTACATGTCAACGCACACCTGACAGCCGAGTCTGTTGCTATGGCGGCCAAGAATTAAAAGTGGATGAAGAAGGGGATTATTGCAGCCTCACAAAATTCAATAAAACATGATAGCAGCTGTGCTTATTTAGAGACATTCTGGACCGATTTGATTTGGCTGAAAGTATCAAGGAAATGTGCAAATGATAAATTTAATACGCGTCCCCTGTTGGTGCCTGGTACCTGGGTCTCAGTCTGTCAGTGATAATAGCCCTTGGTATTTCATCATACGTTCAGACAGTGTGGCTGGTCGTGTTAGAGCACGGTGAAATTACAAGGAAGCCACCGTGACAAGATAAATACAATAAATCTAATATGCTCTTTGTCAAATTCAGGGCTGAGTAATGAGTTCTGGAGGCTTTCACAGTAGACAGCAACTTCAATTTCAAACAAATGGACAGTATGTTCTCATATTAGTGTGAGAGAATTCATATGGGAAACTGTAAGGAAAGTTGCAGGCTTGTTTCCAAGTCAATTTAAGTCTGGAGATTAGAACATGCCCACAGACGTGAAGACATATAACTGTAGGTGGTGATACAGGAGTTTAGGCTTTAAAACATCAAAAAACAAACAACTCCAAGCCGCAAACCTGCTGCGCTTACAGGTTACACTTCTTTGTGGAATATCACAGATGAACAGCATGAATCAGAGCATTTCTGCTAAAAAAAAAAGTGTTGCGTAGAAGCAGTTATATAATCATAGCATGTCGGCGCACTGCATTTCTACATGCAGTCTTCCAACTAAGAGGCTCACTCGGGGGCCTGTGATGTCCCCAGCTGGCACCTGCCGCTGCAAGCGCCATGTCCGCAGTTGCAGGGCATTAGCATGGCATAAAGCTGGCGCAGCACAACAAGAACTTGCACACAACCCTCTGGGGAGAAAGGGAAGGTTGGGGTTTTTCTTCTTCTTCTTCTTCTTCTTTGGATGCAGTAGGGAGTGTTCCTAGGCAAAGGCCATCCCCAGAGCAGTAGAAGGTACAAGAGAAAACTTGCAAACCACCACATCAGGAACAGAGTGGGATCCGCATGGCACTTGATAACACTATACTCCTTAGGTGGCTCACAGCAAGCAGATGCAGGCTTAAAACAATAGCCCTCAGTGGAAGGGATGTGGAGAAACAAGTGTTGGCTTGGTACTTGAACATATGTGGAGGGTGCGATCCTAGAAAGCAAGTGTGTGTGGCGGACTGAGGTGTGAGGAGGCATGCATATATGCACATATGGTGCAGTGCTGAACATGTTGGTGACTGTGGATGCAAGCTGGAGGGCAGGAAGAACAATGTCATTGTGCTTTTCTAATGTGTACGCATGAGTGCCACGAACTGTACTTGTGTATGCTTGGCTTGCCAGTGTACCGAAAGCACTGCGAGGTTCAGGGAAAGATGCAGCCATCGTGCTCTAGTAACGAGATTCTCGCACCCTCTGGTGCGTGATGTCACTTCAGTGGAGGGCTTCCTCTAACAAGGTGCTAAAGGAGAAGACAGCAGAGCAGAGCATGCACTGCTTATACTCTCCATGAGTGTGTGTATCCGTGCATTGGTGCGTGTGAAGGGGGGGTGGCCTTTTTTGTGCTCCAACTGTGTTTGCTTCCTCTCAGTCCTCCTTCCTTTTCAGTTTGCATTTCAGGATTCAACATGGAGCAGTTACCGCTTTCTAATCAAACACAGGTTAATTTGTGTTCTCAAGCCTGGATGCCTGTACAGGTGCAGGCTTTTAGATTGTTGAGGGTATATTGTGTTAAATTATACACACGGTGCATAATTAAGCCTGTCTTGGAAAATGCCATGGAAACCCACACTGTGTATTTAAACTAAGCAGCTTTTACCTTTCAAAGTATTGAAGAAAAAAAAGCTGTTTGGCTTTTAACTGAAGTGAAAAGGTGGGCGTAGTAATAAAGTACATTTTACTGAGTGCTGAATTTGAGTTACTTGTCCTTTTCACTCCATATTAGTTTATGTATATACATATATATGTAGCAATGCATAGTAGTGGCAACATCACTGCCTTTGGAATAATAGGTTGATGTTTGAATCCCAGTCACGGCATGCATCTAGTATGGGTCTCCCTTAGACCAAAGTCTGCTTATTAGCAAGAGATATATAAGTAAAGCCATACTGGACTGAATATTGCCTGGTTTAACAAGGTCCACATCCAGGGCATGCTGATGCAACGTGAACTATTGGAACAATAGAACCCATGCAGGCCCATGGAGAACATGCAAGCTCTTTTTTGCTGTACATCATGCTTGGCTGTCAGTTTTGACAACAAGCGGTTTTCAAAAGGCGTCAAAGCAGAACTGGCTTTGCATCAGCGCAGGTACAGGCACCACATCAGTGGAAAATATGTCATTCTGAATATAGATATACTGCATACAGATTTAAATCCCATTTTTAAACTGTTTTCTAGACAGCAACATCAAACCTAAAAGTATTTTAAATCATTAGACATCTTTTGAGCAAGAACCATTTTTTTGTGCAAGAAATACAATCTTTTTTGTATCTCTGAAAACTGTACAAAGACAAAACATCAAATATTGAAATTGAGGCAACAAGATATACATGCTCATTTTGAATTTTGTGCCAGTAACAGGAAAGTTTGGAGGTGTTTACTGCTGTGTTTCATCATCTTTTCTGTTATTGTAATAGCACTGCGCGTGGAAACTGAGGAGACCAATTGCTTTGGTTTAAAAGGAAAAAATACTTTCCATTCTTGCTTGATACAGGAACACTCCTCCAGTCTTTGTGAAAACATCTATCCTTGTTTAAGTGTTTGTTTTTTTTTACATAAAAGCTGTCAGCATCACTCTCCTCAGCAAAAGTAAAATCAATAGAACGATGATGATTTTTGTTTTGATTCACCAACCAACTAGAGCTCATTCTGAATAACGTTCTACTGAAAAGAACATTATTTTCAGTAGAGAAGCTCTTTTTATTCTCAAGTGTTTGCTGCAACATTTATTTTTAAAAAACCACACATTTAACTTTGCTTAAAATCAATCCAGTGGTAAGATGGAGTCATCTGCCAACTAGGGGTATAGCAGGAATGTGGACACACAAAAGTAAATACTTAAAAAGGAAACATTGTGCTGGGGGAAGAAAAGCAAACAACAAAACTGTCTCCTTTTGAGTGCAGGTACAGAACAACATGAGTCACATTTACAGAAAAGGGCTGCTGCTGAAACACCGCTAGGAAATAACATGTCCAAAAGAATATGTCCTGGCACATAATAAACTCACACACACACACACTTACATGCAGAATAAATACACAAAGATGTTTGACAGAAGGTCTGAATGATGTTTGGAAAGTCTGAATAGCGGTGCAATCTGATAAATATTATCTGGATTATTATTGCTTCTCTGAGCCTCAGAGGAATCTTTGCCCTATTGGATACATGATTAATCTGTGAGCAAATTATTGCTCGGCGTCCTTGGAGGCCTCTTTTTAAATTGCACTGCAGTCTCCCAAAACCTGGAGTCAGAGAATGATTTGTATGAATAAGTCTTCCTTTTTCACCATTTCTTTTCACAGTCTTTTATTCACTCACCCACTGAGGACCTTCGGTGTATTCAAACTAAGCGGAACCCACACCTGTCGCAGTCAAACTGCACTGATGGATTATATAATGTCCTAACAACCCATCAGCATGTGCATTAGTGTCACGCTCATGCGGTGATAGACTACTGTACTGAACGTCCAAGTGGATCTGCGCGTCTGCGTGGATCAGCGCTAAATTGTTTAGTGAAGACCCTGGAGTTCCCTTCTCTTTGAATTCACATCCAAATGATGCAGGGTGGGTGGGAATGACAATGACAGCGTGGCTTTTTCAATCACTTGGACCTGGTACTTTGGAAGTACTGTGTTGGCCAGGAAGCTGGGCAAGATAGAAAGTACAGTGTGCCATCTAGCACTGAGCTTTTTCTTCCTTTGAACTTTAGAGCAGTTAAGATTTTAATGAAGGCAATTTTCTGACACGTTATATATCTAGAGGACTCTGAGATGGTGTTCATAATGCACATATGCTCACAATTTCTGTAGATGTCTGGTTTACATTCCAAAATAGCAGGCAGTGATATTGCATACTAACTCGGGTTGCCGTCACAGGTTGTACATAAAAAAAGGAACGTTGCCTTCAGTTGCCTGCAAACCGAAGGCAACGTAGTTGTAGTTTAAAGTTGCTGGGGCCCCAAGAAACCAGCTGCCTTGATTAGTCAAACCTTAGCTTGGCACATCTGGATTAAAAACTATTTCCGAGTACCCAGTTATCGATAAATATTTGGCCTATGGGCCACATTCAGTCTTGACTGAATATAAATCTGATTGCCTCCAATAAATGATTCACCTACAGATACCTCTTATATTGGCAGTTGCTATTGTTTTGGGCCACATTTGGCCTCTTAGACCTAACTGAGACATGAATGACATATTCCATGAGGGAGATAAGACCAAGACATTCTGCCCACACATTTAAAAGGTAACATTTTACTTTGTTTCAAAGTTTCTATTGATATCGCAATAGTGTTTTAGTTTGTGAGCTGGAATGCTGAACGTCCTGGGCTGAAAGAGGCAGTTTTAATCTGCACTGTTATTTGATGGCATTAGAAACCAGAGCTCTCAGAGAAAACCCACACAGGCACAGGGAAGGGCTTAGTTTTGAAACAAAACCCAACCTTAGGTAGGATAACTTTTCATAGTAGCGTTTATGAACGAGGTGATGATTAGCTCTTCGGGGAGAATTGCTGTTGCTCCTCAGACCCCTCGAGAGCTTTCTCAAACACCAAAGCCTTTTCTGTCAGGTTATTTGCTATAACATCTTTAATACAACAGAGTATTTACATCTAAAAGGTCTTCAAATTGGCCTTATAGTTTCATCAAAAACATGCCCACAGCAGCATTCACACCAACGCAGCCCTTTGAAGTTGTTTTGACACTATGCTGTTGTTGGCCTGTTAACGGCCTTTCGTGGTGAAGGGCATCCCGAGGGCTCAGTTTACCGACTGACTACATGAGTTAAAATGTCAGCAGCATACTGTGCGGCTGTGATAAACCTTCTCTTTGTTAGGGATACTAAGACATGCAGAAATGTTGGTTTGACAAATTAGCATTTTGCCGATTGCCCCTACTTTTTCTGAATTACAGGCACAAACCTAATTCTTTGCTCTTCACTTGTGATCGCATTTGAATATAATGCACAAAAGCAAGCCTCGGACAGCTCAACAGGTTTAATTAAATTAGGCAAATCCCCATTTCTGTGTCCACTCACAGCAACTTCATTGCTATCTGGGACCTACAATGGAATGGACCCGCTGTTGTAATAGGAGCTTACAAGGAAAGAAAAAAAATACTCTGGGGTGGTGAAATGTTAAGAAGCGGGATTACGCTAAAACCTGAAAAGGAATTACATGTAAATCTATATATTCTGGACAATGTCTACCTAATTAAACTTAAATTCTGGCTCTCCAGAGTGTCTTCTGCAAAGCAGTAATTCTTCAAGAAGGTTGTTATTGCACAGTATTTTTAAGGATTATTCTAAGGCTTAACCTGCTTCTCTACTCCCTCCTTTGTGTATTCAAAACTGTAAATTCACTTTATTTCAGAATAATGAGCAACTAAAAGAGACTGACTTGCAAAAAAAAGTTTTTTTTAATTTTTAAATCCACTTCTGTGAGCAGCAGTTAAGTGTGAATTAAATTAAATATGATAAAAGATAAAGATTAAGACAAGCTGAGGAGCCCTATGGCCAAATGTGACTAGTACTATCCTGGTGGGGACATTAACCACGCAGTCGATCCCAGGGCTAAGTGCAATGCCTGTTAGTTTATTAAATGTATGGGTGTTCAATTGAGGAAGAGAAAAGTTCACAGATGGCTTGTTGATGAGAATGAAAAGGCAAACAAAACCTCCCGCAAGTATCGTACATTTGATTCCCATAGCCACCTTTCCTGAGCCAGTTTAATTAAAACATTTAATTGATAAAGATTAGCAACATCCATGACAGCTTTAAGAAATGACAATGATTTGAGGAGAGTCGTTTCTTTTTCCCTGTAAATATGCAAATATCAATGTGCTTCAACACAATACCTCACATTGACTGATTGGATTTGTCTAGGGAATGAATTAAAGCAGTAAACTGTGGCCATATGACATGTTTAAATCACAGGCTTTACTCTCTCCACGATCTTTCTGCACACAGTTGACCCCATCAAATTTTGGGCTTACTATGTTTAGGCTGGGCTGCTAGAAAAGTAGGTGCAGTAGGTGAGTGATGCAGCCCAGAGTTTAGAATAAATGGCATGTCAGATTGTCGATGAGCCCCTCTCCAGATACTGGTGTGTTCTTTCTCTCGGATCACCCTTTTTATATATAAGTATTTTATAAACCCCGATAAGTAAAAAAGTACCTAAATTAGTATTAAGAAACCTGACCAAATGAATGCTTTAAAAACGAATTTGTTCCGATCCATATTGAACAGCTGTAGGATGGTTGCTCAGAGGCTTAAGAACACCACCAACTGCAGAAATCAGGATTTGCACATTGATTCTCTATAAGAGTAGCACGGTTCACAGTTAATACACATACACAGTGCCAGGCAGCCCCTCTCCCTATCCACACAATAAGAGCTGTTTAGGTTCTTTTGTGTGTCAAAGCACATAAAAAAAATATACACATAGTAAAAGAATCCACACCTTTTGTTTAATAAGAGGAACAGCAAAATGAAATGTGCAAAATGTAATCCTTCCATAAGATTACACAAGAATGCGACATGATACTCCAAAACAATCTAACACCATAATGCACCTATAAGAAGCTACATGGGGCACAGTTAATACCCAGAGACGCACAGTGGCAGGCTGTCTTCTAATCCTCTGCAGGGAGCCTGAAAAGATGCAAATCGGGGAAAATCAAAACCCAGGAAGACGTCAGTAATAGTCTTTTGTTTCATTTCAGTTTAAATTAGATTTAATGATTTTTAAATGTCTTAGCTTAACACAGCGAGAGAGAATCACAGCACATCTCACCAGTAACAAAGCTTCTACGACAAGTAAACAAGAAACCACACAGACATTTACACATGAATGACAAGTTAAGTTGGTAACCTCGTGCAGGTTATGCCTTTGTTGCGCGGATGGATGTGTGTGCTGTACTTGTGGCCTTGTCATGGGTTCAAAAGGGTTGCAGCTCCCTTCCACGTCTGCGTGCTCCGAAAGATGCAGCGGGCAGACCAGCTTCTGACCTCTGTGCTTCTGTATAGTTTTGTACCTCTACATCAAAAGAAGCTGGCGCCTTTGTATGTGGGTTGTAGCTGCCCTCCCAATTAGAAGTTAGAAACAGGACTGGTATTGTCTTATTTTTTCCATCGGCTACACAGAAAAATGATTTATTTACGTGCCCTGTGATGGCCTTCAAACAAGCGTTTATATCGCGAAGATGTTTCAGTCGAATACTACTGGGCAGGGATAGCTCAGTAGGTAAAAGCGGTTGCCCCATGATCGGAAGGTCGGGGGTTCCAATCCACTGAACGGCTACCCTGAGGTACCCCTGAGCAAGGTGCCGCCCCCACACACTGCTCCCCGGGCGCTGCACTGGTGGCTGCCCACTGCTTCACTGAGTGAATGGGTTAAACGCAGAGAGGAATTTCCCCATGGGGATCAATAAAGTATACATTATATTATTATTATTACTGTGAGCAGTGCA